>JABEVS010000445.1:0-29399 GCA_018290735.1 Coelastrella sp. MACC-549
TTCCAGTGGTTTACCCTTGTCGTAAGAGAGGATGGTAGTAATTGATTAAGAATCCGCCTGCGAAACACCGGGCGCGAGGCCGATGGCAGTAAATGCTATGGCTGATGGTATCAATTATTATTATTATTGTTGCATGAGCCTCACGTAACAACTCGTTGCACATACTATAATAGTATGTTTGATGCATATGCATATACTGGAACTGTTAGTGTGCCTTGAAGGCAGTTTTTCCCCTGAGGGTGGTCTAATCTTGGTGTGCCAGTGTGGCTGAGCCACCAAGTACATTATCCCAAGGGCCTTGCGGCCGGAAAGGGTAACTTCCTTCCTTCCTTCCTACTGGAACTGGCCGTGTGTGACTATATTCTCACATGCCTGTTGCATCTGCAGAAATGCAGGACTGTATGCCAACTGATGAGCCCCTTCAGCAAGGGCGAAACTGCGGCCTCTGCAGTCTTGGTAGCTGATGCAGTCGTGGGAGAGGGTGCTGTCACTGCAAAGGCTTGCACACGAGCATGTTTGTTACCAAATGGTTCCATACCATTGCCGAGTCGACTCGGCAAACTGATGCTGGCCTGGCACATGTAATACATGTGTAGATGGGCCATTTATCTCCTTGTCAAGGCCCGTGGCAAGCCTTGCAGTAGGGCAGATCCCCAAATGCAGGACATTGGTGTGACAGCATCATCCGTGAATGCCATACTGTGCTGAGCAGTACTGCAACGGTCACTGGATGACATGGGCAACGGATGCCTCCCATATCAAGTGTGTTGCAACTTTTTGCCACACGGTGTGTCTTTGGGACATTCTGCATCAACTGCTACACTACATAACTACATTCACTGTACTGTGTATGGTACTACCTTGCCACACGGTGATCCAGGTTGTCCTCAGGAGGACTGTTCGCCGGCTGATATATACACACCACAATGGTTATCTCGAAGATTACCCCTACATGATGCACTTGGAACTAGGTTGCTGCATCACACAGCAAAGCAGAAGTTCGAAGCACCAGATATGCTGTCCTGTCTGTCCAGACCCGGTCGGGTGGACGGGGCCCTCCCTCCCACAGGTCCATACTTATCCAGTATTCTGCCTCAATGCATTTCCAATTGAAGTCTATGCATGGTGCGCCACTTCTTTGGTACAGGACAGGTAGATCATCTCTGTGCAGGCAGCCTCAGGAGTCCTAAAACCTGCCCTAGCCTAGGAAACTGCAGAACAACTGTGCGTTGGAAGACTGGTACAACTTCACCGGTGCATGGTACCAGCATATGGTAGGTAAGCAAGCACCAGAGCTGGCTCTGAGAGTCGCCAACTTGGCCTAGTAGGCGTACTTTTGCTCCTGGTCCAGGCCCACCACAGGCAGCTGTTACATGTGCAAAGGGCTGTACTGTTACAACTGCAGAAGTTTGCGTGCTGCTGCTGGCAGTCCCAAAAGCTTCTGGGTTTGGCTGCCCTTCTTGTCAAACCAGCTGCTGGGCAAGATCTTCTGAACAAAGCTGGGGGGCTGCGGGAGTGCAAAACAGAGAAGAAGCCATCAGCAATGGGAAGACATTTGCTGCCGGCCATGAAAAGCTTCTACAGTGTGAAGTGCTGAAGAGGGGGAGTGCTGTGAAGATCAACAGGAAAGGTCGATGCATCAAGATTGTGCTGCTGGGTGCCCTAGTTGGTAATCGAGAAGAGTGCACTGCAGTTTTCCTGCTGTAACCTTCTTTACCAAGAACTGTCATTTTCCTTATGTGAAGCTTTTCTTATGCTGCTGATATAGCCAGCTATTCATTAAACACAGCCAGAGAGCTCCTTACCAGCATCTCAAAGTGCACCACAACGCACATAAGCTCCTCTCCCTCTGTGGAGCGGGCCACGACCTGAACATCATACTCGCCCTGCAGCAGATGAACTTATGATGATGTTCAAAAGGCTCAACTCAGCTGAATCGGGCTGCTGCCAAGGAGGATTACCAGTGTATACCCACTGCCTGATTCAACCATGTGCTTCTGAAAGTGGACCACATGCATATCTGACAGGGCCAAGAATCCGACCAGCAGTGGATGTGATATGACAGGGTTCAGTGATTTGCTGCACAGCTGCTGGCTTCTGCAGTTGAAAAGCAGCTTACAGGTGGGGCAATGGGAGGCAGGTCCTGAATGTACTGAATGCTGATTGGACCTGTCTTGATGGGGCAGGTGGTCTTGCTGCACAGATCATCAACCTCTTCATAGATCTGAGTGCCCTCAAAGGACACGTTGATGCTTATCAGCCCGGACTGCACATCATGCACTGCAGGACAAGATGCACGTCAGGGTCCTCCTGAAGCAGCAACTGAAGCACCTGGGAACGCTATCATCAGCTTTTTCATGGCATCACAGTGCATCCCGCGCTCACCAGCATTGCCTCCAATCTTAAAGGCAACCTGACCGCCAGCTGCAGGTGGGTCTGGAACGAGTTGCACGACATCTGGTGTGAACGGGACCTTGCCCACGTCACAAGGTGTCCAAGTGAAAGCGTGAGCATTCACGATGCACAATAATGTGACAATGAATATGCCGATGCATTTCATCGTGCCTGCTGTCAAGTCTACTTTGCTCTGCTGTCAGTGTGTACTATTTCTAATGGTGACCGATGCCTCCTGTCTGCTTCAGGTAGTTCTTACAGTCATAATACAGTAATACGAGGTTGTGTAAGGGAAGTTTTCTGATCCCCGCTAAAACTGCTGCAATTACTCATGCCACCTTAACAGTGGTTAAGCTGTCATCATCAAATGCGGCATGGGATCAATGCTACATTGCATGAGTGGACCGTTTATATGCTGATGTACGCAATTGAATGAAGATTGGCGCACGGACCCGCGATCTTCATCTGTGTCGGGACGACTGTGCATTCAGAGCCGCCAGCTGAGCATTTACAGAAGATACTGTATAATGGTTCTAAGACAGCCCATGCAGTATGATAGATGTATACCTCTCCACCGTTCCGCCTCTCCGATTGTCTGCAGTTTGCCTCAGAGCTGCCTGCAGAGACCGCAATCAAGCCGTGTGATCCACTTATCTAAGCTTATTCAGGCAGCTGCTGCATCGCCACGTGCATGCCAACGGCCAGCTGTACATTCTGCTGTACACCATCCAGCAGCTCACAGACCAGGTGCTCGACAGCAAGTGCGAGCAGCGCCGCTGGAAGTCCTTGCTGGATGGAAGGAGTTGTCGAATTGGGACGTGAAATGCGCAGTTGGGGTTGCAGTATTCGCATACTCCTGGGTAAAGCTGTTTGATGTCCTGGCCAGTGCTGGTGTGCTCAACCAGGTCAGTGTCCTCCCCATCTGCAACGGATTTACTCCAATTGCAGCCTACTGCTCTGACGCTTCTGTAGAGTGCGTGCATGCAGAAGTTGAGCCGCAAGCTGGTGCACATCACCTCTGGACCTCTGTTTGTGCTGACCTGGCCCTTGTTCAGGTGAGAACTCATTTGTGCTGCATACATGGGTTGCCAGCCAGTCCTGCGAGCAAGTGTGTGTTGGTTACAACTGTGGAACAGCTTTTCATTGCAGCATACAAGCAGGCAATGCAGCAGGACATGAAGCACGTATGCAGATGAGCATGACCAGTATTCTCAGTAGCCATCGCTCACCACCACCACACAGCTTCTGCACACATGTGGCAAAGGGGCGCAGCTCATGCAAAAATGTTATGCTATAGCAACTGCTGATACTGCTGGTTGACATGTGGCAAGGATCGTCACCTGTGCACACTAGTTACTGCAGCAGTGGCGTCTGCCACCAACCCTATGCTATGCACTGTGGTTCCTTGCAGTGACCTGCCAACAGCCCGCTTCATTGCAGCAGTTATACCCAGTCTCAACATGTTCAGGTGGGATCAGCTCTTGCATGCGTTCTCACATGTACTGAGCAACGTTGGGGCACTGAAGAACAGCGCAACAGCATGATGATGCGGTGAATGCGTGTGTGCCCCATCCCTGGGAGATGTCGCCCAATCCTACCGAATATCACAGCAGAGCTGCCTTGTGGCGTTGTACAGTCCTTACCAGACTTGATATTTTTTTTTGCTAAAGGAGCCTTAGGACCCACGTGTGTGCCGCATTTCCATCTTCTTTTGTACTATCACACTGTTTCAGGCTGCTGGCAGTTGGATCAGGTGTCCTCCAGGACCCTGGGCTTGTGAAGTCGGTCAGCAGGTCAGGAGATTCACGTGAGCTGCTCAAGGGACCATTCTACTACTGCCTGGTGCTTATAACCGCTACCCTAATTTTCTGGAGGCATAACCCAGCAGGCCTTGTAGCTGTCAGCATGATGTGCGGTGGGGACGGACTGGCTGACATCATAGGCCGCAGGCTTGGCAGATCAAAGCTGCCCTGGAACACCAATAAGAGTTGGGCTGGTAGCGGTGCAATGTTCCTGGCAGGCATGGCCTTCACAGCAGGCTTTGTCTGGATGTTCAGCAGCTTGGGGTATCTGCAGTGCTTCAGTTTGAAGGTTGTGCTCCCTTACATCGCTTTGGTATGTGGCGCATGCACCATCGTGGAGTCACTGCCAATCAACACCTGGTTTGATGATAATCTCAGCGTGCCGTTGGTCGCCATTGCAGCAAGCATGCTTGTGTTGCCAATGGCGACAACAGCAGCGACAGCAGGCATTCTGCAGCAGCCAACCTTTCTGCAGATGGTACACTGAAGCTAGGAAGTAACTGAGTTAGCGGGCTTGCCCTGACATATGTAGGACATTGTGTAGTGGGACATTAGATGCCTACTGCTTATGGCCGGTTAGCTGGCGCAATTGATCAAAACCAGCTTGAATCCAGCGCACATGTTGTTTGGTCCCAGAGTCCTTATTCCGAGTGGTTGCAGCTTTCACTGGTTCAAAGGGGTGGCTGCAAGCAGAACTGATGATGCCTGACTGCGTTGGTGGGGTGTCATGTAGTGCATTCCCTGTCCAAGGGTTTTTGGCCTCTAATTGCTCAGTCCTTCCATGAGATTGTAGAATCTGCTGGCAGCTTTTGTGGGCATGACAGTACACGGCATACATGGTGTCACCTTGACTCTGTCCAGAACATGCAGAACCTCTCAAGAAAATGACTTCATGACAAACCAATCAGCTACTTAACTGGCTTTTATTCTAGTTTGTGTGATATAACTGCTGTGTTGATCAGCTTCAGTGTGTAGTCCTCAGATACTCGTGTGTGCTGCTTGTCACCATGTCACTCAGTTTCCTTTTGTTCAAGAGGCACAGCCAAAGCATCATTGCTCGTGCTGGCCATCATACTGTTGCAATTTTGCCTCTAGTCAGTGCTAGAGACTAGGATATTGTCTGCAGCATTGATATCCACTTGAGAACTTTGTAGCAGTGGCGCAGCACATGTTGCTGTAGAGCTTGGCCTTTGGCATATTAGGTGTTGTTGCTCTGACCGCTAATGGTGTTCTTTTGCATTTTTGGCCCAACATTGTGAAGCCAATTGTGGCTTTCATTGTTGCAGCAGCTGTCCAGGGGCTGTTGCTCTAACCACTGGTGGCCAGGCACGCACATCGGAAGGGACAGCCGCTCAGCCAACCCACCACTTTGTGCAGTGGATAGGTGCAGATGTACACATGGTTGCTTATGCTTTGGATGTGGCAACGCAGATCCGCATGGGCCGTGTTGCTTGGGTGGTGCTTTGTCATCATTCACTCTCGCTGATGATGGAGTTGCCTCCATTGGCAGCCTAATCAGAGCAGGCCAGCCAGGCTGGACGACCTTCCTGCAGGAAGTGGACAGCAAGTTCCATTTTGTGGTATTTAACCCCTTTTACATACGTCCACACACGTCAGGACACATGCATCAGTTTGCGCAGGAGATGAGCTGCTGCATTAGAGTTTTTGGTGCAACATAAAAGGTCAAGCCCGTGCAACATTGATAAGAGCCGGCGATGTGTTATAGTTGCGCAGCCACACAAGTGCAGGTGTGAATGCCTAACCCTCAGAGCTGGCACAAGCTGCTCATATGTTTTCAGATAGATTCGCAGCATTCTGGGTCCTGACAGGCATGGATAAGGGGGCGTACTAGTGCCTATTTCCTTATCATTATCAGGGCCAGCACACTTCAGGACAGAGTGAGCTCGCGGTGAGCTGATTACCTGTCATACGTGCAAATTTCCGACACTGCATGATCTGTCTACTGCATGATCGCACCTTCTTTGATAGCATGTGTTTCGTGCGATGCTGTCTAGGTTCAACCGTAGGGTCACCCAGGTGCTGACATGATGACCTGCCTTCTGCATGGCAAATGTGCCCTGCCATGAGGCTCTGGCATCTGTCAATGGTCCTTCAGACGGCCTTTCTATTTTGCTGCATACGTGAATTTGACAATGGTGTAACTTGCATATATGATCACCATGCCACGGGTGTTGTTTTTGTCTTCCTTGCTGATGAATTGATCAGCAGACTGGACAGACAGAAGAGCAAACTGCATGTGGAGTCTTTTCTTTGACCGGTCATTGCTATAATCCAATGTGTTGAGTTAATGGTATTGAACTCATTTAAGTGTTGTGTATGCGACCCTCAGGCCATACTTTGCTCTACTTTGTGGGGGCAACAACAGGTCTGGCGTCCTGCGGCAAAGCACGACAAAGGTTGATAAGCCATCTATAGTGGCCAAGTTGCCATGCAATCAACCACCTGATCTACGTAATGTATATCTCATGCACACCGTGTGCTGCCTGAGATGCGGGGAGCGGCGCTCTCGGAGCGATGAAACTCCCTCAGTAACATGTGCTCAGGGCGGGCTTAGACGCTCGAAAGCAAGATCACATGTCAAAAAAGGTTCTGCAAGTACTGATAACAGTTACTGACTACGTGCAGTATGGGCAGGGGCGTATGTAACTTTTGAACTACTAGAGAGCTGGGACTGCAGGAGCGCTGCGGCAGAAGCTGGTTCCCTGTGCACAGTCGATAATATACGTGTTTACTTCATGCTTTAGCTGAAAGGGTCTGCATATCCGTCCGCGAGCTCTCTGTTGCCTTTGCTTGATGGCTGTGATTGTTCGGGGCTAGCTCAGTCATGGACGACTTGGCAAAGCTGCTGAGGTGTTTCACGGACCCAGCATGTGGTAGGTTATGGCGTACACACTGTTATCCATGTCTCATGCCATAATCGCGGTGGAATACAGCTACTGCTGCTGTTGCAGACATTGACGCTCGTAAGAAGGCCACTGACAGTATCAAGGATAGTCAAGAGTTATGGCACACCAAGGAATATCCCAAGTTTCTCAAGGTGTTTCTCGAGCCGTTGGTGGCGCAGCTGACCAGTACCCAGCCCCAGTTTGAGGACACTGAGCTGCAGAAGCTGCGGCATTCCGTGCTGGAAGTGCTCAGCAAGCTCCCACCCAACGAGGTGTTGAGGCCTTACGTGCCCAAACTGCTGGAGCTCTGTCTGGCGATTCTCAGCAGCGACAATCAGGCCAATGGTGTGCTTGCAATGCGCATGCTGTTGGACCTGAACAAGAATTTGGTCAGAAGCAATGTGCAGGGCTTTGAACCTCAGTTCAGCGAGTGTGTCAACTTCATTGCGAAGGTAGGCTATCAAGGGTGCAAGCGCAGAGTGTCAGGCCCCTGGGATCACAAGCCATTGGCAGCACACAGCAATAGCAGCCCGGACTGGGGAAAAGCAGTTTCCAGCAGCATCTGTAGAGCAGCACATGAGCGTCTAAGAAGACAAGTCTCAAATTGCAGGCAGCAGCATTCCTACCCACAACATGCAGCACTCGCTAGCAAGCTGTCTGTGTGCGTGTGTGTCATGAGCAGTTGACTGCATAGCACTTTGGAGCGGCTTGTCAATCTCCTGCTTTGTACACTTCAACTGCAGGTGTATGCAGAGTTCCAGGCTACCTTTGCAGAGGCATTTGGGCCTCATCCAGCTAAGTTACCCACAGACTCCAGCAGTACATTCAGATCGTTGAAGATGGTGTCAGAGTGTCCCTTGCCATGTGAGCATTAGTTGGCCGGCAGCATACGGCAGTAGATTGAGAAGGCGTGGGCATGCAGTGTCGCTTGTGTGGCAACAGCAGAGTTAGTTGCATGCTGATTGACTGACATGCAGCAGAGGCATGGTGTTGAGTATTCCCGCCTCTGTATCACTAGGGGGCAGATGATCAGCCCATGTTCAGAGCAAAACCCTCAGACCCGCCCACCTGCCTTGCTGCACGCCCTTTGCAGTGATGTTCCTCATGCAGCTGTTTCCGGTGCTAGCAAAGGCCCGTGTGCCAGCCTTGCTACCAAGTATGGTCTCTGCAGCATGTCAGCGAGGCCCGGAGCTGTCAGCGCTGCCACCCTGTCCACATTCTGTGTGGGACAAGGAGATGGAGCGGCGACAGCGCGACACCAGGGAGCGGCAGCAGCGGGGCCAGACAGCTGAGCAGATATCAGAAGAGAAGTGGAAGGAGCTGGTGCAGGAAAGGTGGAAAGAAGGGGTGCTAGGTGCAGTCACAGATCTCAAGATTGCGCAGGTGGGCATGAGAAACCGTGGCAGGGAGCGTTGTCGTCTATTAGCTGAGCGCTTCCTGTGGGATGTTGGCTGTCTACTTCAACACAGTTGCTGATCTGACAGATGAAGCAGTGCAGGGATAGATATGAGATGGTGTGCACACCTGTTCAGCGCCACGCAACAAAGGTTGCTTTGATCCTGCATTATGTGGCAGGTGTTAACTACAGGCATATTACCCTTCATCAAACAACAGCTGACAGCAGAGCCCATCATATACTGTGCACTCTGCCGTGGCTGTCATGGCTGCTGTGTGGTCCTGCAGGTTCGCACACTGAACTTCCTCACAATGCTGATGCGCAACTTTCCCATGGAGTTGGAGCCCCACATGCAGAACATCTGCAGCTCATTGTTCTACCTCTTCCGCAGTGCGCCAGACAGCATTGCTGTGCGCAGGGAGCTGCTGGCTGCTACTCGCTGCATGCTGACAGGACCTCAAAAGAATGTCTGCTTTGCTGGTGTGATAGGGGATGTTTTAGAGGAGGGGGTGTTGCTAGGCAGCAGCATGGCCAGCATGGATGCATTGAAGCCTGTTTCGGTGAGTGACAGGCAACAAGGCGAGTGTGGCTACTGAAACAATGCAGTTGAGGCAAGTAGCAGCCCTTCTGCTGTTGCTTCAGTCAACAAGTATCCCATTTTGGAGTTTGGACATGGTCTCTTTGTTGGGCAGATGTGATGAGCAGCTGTAGCCATGTGTGGACAACTTATCTTTCCCATCCTCATCACTTGGCCATATCCATCTACTGCACCTATGTGATCATGATCAAGCTTGACCAGCGCATGGCACTGCCGCAGGTGTTGACATTCTGTGAGATTGTTCATCACACACGAAAGTCCTTCACCCTGGAACAGCTGGGTGGTGTTGTGTCCTACCTGGCCTGCTGCGTGGCTGACAGGTCACTGCCGTTCACGACACAATCAACCTGCGTGCGCTTGTCACTCAACTTGGTTGAATGCTTGTACCAGGTGCGGGGACGGCTCTTCCTTCTAGGGTGGGCTCTAGCTGCAGCCAGCAGATTTGTTCTTCTACTTGCTGGGATAGCAACAGTGGCAGGAGATCTGTGCTGGCTTGTGATTAAGCAGTACACTCGGTAGCTGCAGGAGCATTGTCAGGGACAACATGGATTGAGAAGGTCCATTGTATGAGTCTGCTCAAGGTGTGTGTTATTTATGACTACTATTTGTATTGTTGCGCAACACAGGCTTTCAAGCGCCCAGACTCTGATCTGCCTGCCAAGAAGCTAGCTCAGAGTCTCCTGAGCAAGATACTCGCAAGTTTTGTGGCCAAGTTAACGGCACTGGCACAGGTACTATGATTGAGGCCTTTCAAGTGTGTGTGCCGGCCATATACCTGCCCAACTCAGCAGGTTTCCTTGTCTCTGACTTCCTGGGGAATGCATCAACAGTTTGTGTGTTGAGCATGCTGCATGTGCTGCCTTTGCCAGATTGTGCAGCCTTCCATGGCCAATGCTGTTTGGGTCCTGCGGTGTTTGTTTGTATCCTGCAGGACATTCCCAGCATCATTGAAGGTGCCAAAGCAGAGCAGGCTGACCGGTTGAGTGTGCAGGCCAAGATGAGGGACCCCAGCAATGCGGACACCAGTGTGGTGCTGTATCTACAGGTGGGTGCAGCAGGTACCGCCAAGCAAGAGTACTGAAGCACTTGTGCATCACCTGACAGCAGCGTACCAACAAAGCCTTCCAATTGCAAAAGCATCAACAACTTTGCAGCCCACTGTGTTGATGCAGGTGTACCTTATTGTGCTGGTATTCTGTTTTGGTACATCTGCAAGCATGGACGGATCTGTGCAGAGTCTTGGCGCACAGGGATGCACCTTAGCGATAACACCTTGGTGCCTGTTGCCATTACCATGGATTGTGCTTTAGCAAGCTGTGCATGGTGCTGCTCTTGCAGGGTGCTGGAGAGAAGGAAAAAGAGATCACTGACTGCAAACTCATAGTCCAGAACATTGTGTATGGTGCCAAGACACTGCTGTTCTCCATCCTGTACTGCACACGTCATTACCACAATATACAGCAGCATGAGCAGGCAAAGGCGGCAGCTCTGGCAGCTGGGCAGCCCCCACCTGCCATGAACAGCAACCCTGCTCCTGTGGGGATGCCAGAAGAGGATGTGCGGACATGCACACAGCTGTTGACGTCTGGCTTGGCATGTCTCAAGGTGTCAGCATTCTTTGGGTAAGCATCAGCTGCAGTAGTGCATAGCCTGGTTGCTGTGGTAGGCCCAAGTCTTGCTGCAGTTATCTGGAGAACCATAACAGTGTCTGTTGCACGTTCAAGTTCACTCTCCACTGACATTAAGCCACATCCTGCAAGCGATGCTGGTCATCACCATGGCAGCAGGATGATCTCAGCTGGGCTCAGAATCTCCTTGCAAGCAAATTGTGTTTGGCTGGTTGCTCTTGTGCTCTATGCAGGGAGGGCAAGGAGTTCTGTGAGCATTTTGCTGAGATATTTACAGTGATGGACACCCGAGATTTCACAGATGTCTTCAGTGTGCGCATGGGTGTGCTGTTTGACATCATGGCAGAGGATCCAGACGCGCTGACTGTTGCAGCACACCTGGTGCAGAACAGCGCAGTGGGCCGCACTTTTAATGCACTGCTGGCACGTTTTCTCACTGAAAACAAGCTTCCCTTGCTGTCTGACCACAAGAGCACGGTGAGTAGGGCAGTGTGCCTCTGAGCAACTGATTGAAAGGTCAGATGCTTTCTCTTGCAGTGTCAAGCAGAGCTTGGTGTAGCCTTTCTTTGTTATGTGGCTGTTGCCCTGCTTTGTGTGCTGCTGTCAGTATATTGCTGCTGCCAAAGCGAATCATGCACACGCAAACATGTGATGCATGCGCACCTGGCACCTGCAGGAGGCACTGCTGGTTCAGAAGCTGTTTCGCCTGGTGTTCCTTGGCCTCACACTAGCAGACGGCGAGTCACTTCTGGTGGCCACTCTAGTCAAGCTGGTGGACAAGTGTCTGAAGTCAGCTACACAGCAGAGGGACCCCATGGCGTACTTGCAGCTGTTGCGCATCCTGTTCAAGCACTGCCACGCCAGCAGGGAGCCACTGCCCCACTTGTATCAGGAGCTTGCGCCACAGCTGAGTGGGGCTCTGAACACGCTGCTGGCCATGTTGGAAGGCCCAAACTGCACAGAGGTGGGGGGTATTTGTGGCTGTGGCTGTGGCAGTGGCAGTGGCAGTGGCAGTGGCAAGGCATCATGCAGTTGATTGTCCACACTTACGCTGACCTAGCCTGTATGCAAAATGCAGCATTGCATTGAAGTTGGGCTGCTGAGCACGTAATGCTCTAGGCCCCCCACGCTGGCAACCCTGATCAACGAGCGAAAAGCACAGTATCTGCCCATCTTTGCTGAGCACGGCTTTGACAGATGTTGCACACTGGCCAAACATCTTTCAGTCATTGTCATATTGCATTATGGACTTGCCCAACGCATTGTTCCTGTGTGCATATCCCTGCAGCAGCTGAGGTCGCTGCTAGTGGAGTTGTGCTTGCTGCTGCCGGCCGCACTACGTGTGTTGGTGGAGTTAGTGCTGCTGCCCCGCCTGGTGAAGCCGCTGGCCCTGGCCCTCAGAGGCTCAGATGAGCTGGTTTCTCTAGGCCTGCGCACCTTTGAGGTGTGGGTCGACAGTCTGAACCCTGAGTACCTGGAGAATGCACTGTCTGATGTCGTGCATGATGTGATGGGTGCGCTGTGGGCGCTGCTGAAGCCCAATCATTCCATGAGGCCACATGCTTTGGCAGCTATGCAGCTGCTTGGCAAGCTAGGTGGGCTGCTGTAGCTGTGGGTATTGATTTGAGCCTTGTGACAGCAGAATCTTCTAACTGTGGGTGTTGAGGCTTGCAGCAGCAGTGCTGTGTCATGTTGTTGACTCGGGCACCTCCTCACTTGCATCTTTGATGTCCATGCAGTATGCTGCTGTGTCCTCCTGTTGATGTGGCAGGGTTGAGCCCCAGTTTGATCCATGCTGTTGTCTTGTATGCTGCTGTGCAGGTGGTCGCAACCGCAAGTTCCTGCGTGACCCTGCCCCGCTTGAGTACAAGGACAACCCGGAACACGGCCTGCGGCTAATACTCACCTTCAGACCGTCGACATCATTTCTTGTGCCTCTGGACAGGTGGGGCCGTGGCTGGGTGGATGGGATGGGGTGCAGCAACCAGCAACCAGTTATGCTGCACACGTGAACTTACGGTGATCATGAAATTGCTTGTCCCGAGAGACAGGACTGCATGTGGCAGCATGATGTTACAGCGTTGGGACTGTGACTGTTGGTGTTAGCTGGTTGCTGCACAATATGGCTGCTCTGTGCTTTCCCGCCGCCAGGTGTGTGGCTCTGGCTCGCAACGGCCTGACTCCTGCTGCAGCTGGCAGCCTGACAGGAGATAGAGCAAGCAACAACACAGACACAGACAAGTACTACCGTGGACAGGTGCGACGTCTGGGTGCTGCATAAGTACGGCTGTCTTGCACCATAGTTGTTGAAGACAAGGTACATCTCAGGCGATGAAAGTAACCAAGTGTGACATTTTCGAACCACTTATTTGCCTTGCAGCGCACCCACGCACTGAGCTGCAGCTGCATGTAGTGCCACAAACAACTTGCCATGTGACAGACTGGGCTACTGGGGGTACAAAAACCTCCACTCACACCAAGTGCTGCTGTGCTGCCATTGCAGGCGCTGACATTCATTCAGGTGTGCTTGGCAGCAGTACTCAACCTGCGTGCGCCAGAGGACACCAGTGAGTCTGCATCAGCAGATTGCCAGGGCAGCCCTCTGGACAAGCTGGCCACAGTGCTGTTGGAAGGAAAGCACCCGCCCATGGTGCGGCCAGTGCCCTCCAGGGTGGAGCTCGGGGTGAAGACGAAGGCACAGCTCATTGCCGAGCGCTCTGTGCTGACCAGCCTGCTCACTGCGGTCATCTCAGCAGCAGGGGATGAGCAGCTGTCAGAACAGGCCATACCATTCTGCCGCAGCATCTGCAGGCACTATGCAATGCTGTTTGCAGCAGGTGCAAAGACTCCACCACCAGCTCCACTCATGTCGCGGTCAACGGTGCAGCAGCAGCAGCAGCAGCAGGCAACTGAGCAGGTCCAAGCAGGGCATGCAGCATCAGGGAATGCAGCAGCTCCCGCTGCTGATGCTGCTGCAGGTGGTCCTTCAGCTCCTGCTGTCAACAGCGGAGCAACACCTGCAGCGACTGCCCCTGCTCCGTCACCTGTGAGCACCATGCACCAAGGACTGGCAGAGCTGGATGTGCACCTGCTGCTGGATGCCCTGATAGAGGTGCTGTGTGATGCCAACCCCAGCAAAGCTCGTGCAGCGGTGGACGCCCTATCTGTGTTTGTCGGCACCCTGCTGAAAATCACAGCAGCCAAGGAGGAATACCGGAAGAAAGCATTGGCAGCTGTCACTGATGGTGTGACTGCCATGAGTGAGGACACGCCAGTGCCGGCTGCTGAGACAGACAAGGTAAAGGCAGTCGCAGAGACTGAGACAGCACAGGAAGAGGCACCAGCAGCAGCCAAGGGCAAGAGTGACACCTCATCTGCCCCTGCAGTTGACAAGCCTGGTCCGGCTGTTCAACACGGCCTTCCCACTGTGCTGGATGATCTGGTGCCACGGCTGCTGCACTGCTGCTGGGAGGATGCGTGGCCGGCACGACTAGGGGGCATGGCAGCTCTCAAGCTGCTGCTGCATAAGCTGCCTGCAGAGTACCTGCGCTGCTATGGCCCAAAGCTGCTGCGGGCGCTGTTGGCTGTGGTGCGCTGGCTGCCTGACCACAGCACTGTAGAGTTGGAGGAAGCTCAGCAGACACTGGCACAGCTAATAACAAAATGTTATAACAAGGACCAGATTCCAGCAGACATCATGGCAGCAGCAGAGGAGCAGGCAGCTAAGGATGAAGCTGAGCGTGAGGCTGCTGAGGCTGCTGCTGCTGCCAAGGCAAAGGAGACAGAAGCGGCGGCAGAAAAAGCAGATGGCCCTGTTGCAAAAGAGGAGACCTCAGCATCTAAGCCGGTGGCAGCGGCAGGAGCAGATGAGGGCACTGGTAAGCCTGAGCCTGATGCTGCGGCAGATGAGGCCAC
Source organism: Coelastrella sp. MACC-549 (assembly GCA_018290735.1). Classification (NCBI taxonomy): domain Eukaryota; kingdom Viridiplantae; phylum Chlorophyta; class Chlorophyceae; order Sphaeropleales; family Scenedesmaceae; genus Coelastrella; species Coelastrella sp. MACC-549. The sequence continues at coordinate 14,640 of JABEVS010000445.1, forward strand.
TGGAGATATTGAGATGAAGGATGCTGATGCTGATGCTGCTGCTACTCAGCAGCCAGGCAGTGCCTTGACTGACAAGATGGATGTGGACAAAAAGGAGAGCAGTGTAGTTGCAGGCGTTGAAACTGCTGATGATGATGCGAAGAAAGATGAAGATGGGACACAAAAGAAGGCCGCAGATAGCAGGTCACCACAGGACGGTGCGACAGCAGCTGCTGATGATGGTGCTGCTGATGCTGATGGTGAGAAGGATAGCAAAGCGGCGGCTGTCACTGACCAAGTAGATGCCAAAGATGCGAGTCAAAGCCAGCAGCAGCAGCTGCCAGACACTGCTGGTGCTGACAAGGACAAGCAGCAGGATGGCAAGGCAGCACCTGCAGAGGCACCTCCTCAGAAGCCTAAGACCCAGTATGCAGCAGGTATGTCTGTTGGCTGTATTGGCTACTTGGATGATGCAGCTCTCTCGTGGATGTGTGCAGCAACCATTCTAGGTTGTGTACACATGTAAGCTACAGCCTGGCATGTCCAGCAGCATAGGAAATGATCTGAACCTTCGACAAGCAGTCTTGTGGCATGACAGCCATGTGTTACCATTGTCAACTTGTGTCAGGTTGCAACATTTTTGATGATGTCTTACAGCAATCTTCTTGTGAGGTTGCAGCCAACCGTGTCACGTCCTGCTCATGCTGATCTGCTTGTAGCTGATGCAATTGCTTTAGCCCGCGCCAGCTGGGCTTCTGAGATTGCTGATGTGCTGCTGACCGTCATCCTCAGCCCCAGCAACAGTCAGCGCAGCAGGCAGACATCTATCACTGCCCTGGACCTGCTGGGCAAGCAGCTGGATGTGCATGTGGGGGTATGGCTGGCGCCGGTGTTGCAGAACATGTCGCCACCACTGATGGCGCGTAGGATAATACCAGTCAGGGTGAGTGGCTGCAGCGATGGTGTCACACATGACACGGCTCTTGATATACGGTATGATCACTGTAGCGGCCACAAGGCAGCTAGCACTGCATTCTATGCTCGCAGTGCATGCATGTGCAGACAGCAACACATCGGCTGCATTAAAAGATTCAACTGACTTTCAGTCACTGTCTAAGGTTCGGCAGCCGCTGTACCCCCTGATGTGGTTGTGTGTAAACTTGTGCAGAGTGTTCCAACTGTGATGGGCCAGGTGTCGGCCCTCACCTGGGCTTTGACAGTAGACCCTGCCCTGTTTGTGGCCGGGCCTGAGGTGGTGTCCGTTGCCAAGGAGGCATATGCACTTGCAGACAAGGATGAGCAGATCCTGTTGCAGCGTCTTCCTGGACGCAACGTGTCTGTGGATGTGTTAACACAGCTCCGGGTTGCATGTATTGACCTGCTGAACGTGCTCATGGCTTGGGAGCCTTTCAGGACCTATCCAGAACCGGTGAGTAGTCTTGTTGTTGCTGCAAATCATGGAGTGGTAGATTGCTTCGGGTGTACAGCTCATCGGTCAACTCCAAGCAGCTGGAGGGTTCTGTAGAACACCTCCAAACTACTCTCCTTCCTGCAAGGCACAACTACCAGCCACTTGAGTCAGGGCAACCCTGGATTGTGCCTTTCAGCTGCATGTGTGTGTGGCAACGCCTTGTCATCACCCACGCCAGCCAGCAGGGGACAGCCAGCTAGTCTGGTGTTGTTTGGGTCTCGTGAAAGCCTTCAGGAGCACCCTCCAGGCAGTGAAACAGCAGCAGTTGAGGGCGTTGAAACTGGATCATGTGTGAGCTGAAAACTCCTGTGCACTATTATGCTGTTTACTGTCCATGACATCTCCAGGCCGAGCAGCTTCGGGATGAGATCATTTCCAGCATGTTCCGTGCCCTGGTGTCCGATAACCCTGCGATCTACAGCGCCGCCAGGCGTGCACTGGAGCGCATCATGAAGGTGGCCAAGATTCCCAAGAACCTGCTGCAGAACAGCCTCAGGCCAATCCTGCAGAACTTGGGAGACTACAGGAGGCTCACCTTGAGGCTGCTGCATGGGCTGGGCCGGCTGCTGGAGCTGCTCAGCGACTGGTGTGTACGGTCCACTGGCCGTAGCACTTTGCTTCAGCGGATTAACTTATGGAACTGAACTCCCCTTACATTGCACTAACAGCCAACATCAGTGAACAAGTCAGGGTTTATGTTGAGCTCAGCAACATGTGCCTGCCTGCCTGGCTGTGTGTAGGTTCAATCTGACGCTTGGTGAGCGGCTGATTGAGCACCTCAAGTGCTGGCTTGACCCTGATGCACTGCTGCAGTCAGGGCCGTTCCACTGGAGATCAGGTGAGGGCCTGGGCAGTGGGACTTAGGGGTTTGAGGCCCTAGGGCCAGGTGCGTGTAGTCAGGGGCCATTGATCGAATATTGTCTGGAATGGAAATGGTGTTGAGCAAGGGAGCAAGTGGCCAAAGCTGGCCTCAGCTCAGCTTGTTGCAAAGGCGTTGTTGATCTGTTGAATGACTGCATAGCAGTGGTGGTGGTTCTTTCTGAAGGCTGCATTTTGTGCCAATCACATGCTTGTAATGTCACTTGCTTTGCAGGCGAAGAGGTTGCAATCGCAGCAGCCGTGCTGGACCTGTTCTGGCGCCTGCCCAAAGCCGCAGTCAAGTTTCTGGAGACGCCTGTGGCGCCCCTGCCAACTGGTGCCGCTGCGCCACCCCAAGGGCTGGTAGTGCTCACCATACAGCTGGAAGAGAGACTGGCTCGTATGCCCGCAGCTAACAGCCCCTTGCCACGCATATTGACAAGCGAATACAGGACACCTTTGCTGCGCTTCCTGAATAAGTAAGAGGAGCAGTGGCTGTGGTCAGAGGCCGGGATGCTATTCAAGGAGCTAAGGGTTGTGGGAGGCATCAGAGGCATTGCACTTTCTTTTCGTGTTCTGTCCTACCTGTGCTGAGAAGGAAATAGGTTGATGTGTTCAATGCGTTGTGACCTTTGGCATGCTGATCAGTTCCTGCCTACTAATATCAAAGTGTCTAGAGCATGATGTGATGCGACAGCAACTTCATTGTCCCCCCTTTGCAAGGAGCACCTGCCTCGTCTTGGCACACATCATCCTGCCACCTGCTCTCAGCAGCTGTCTGGCATGTGTTCCCACAGGTATCCTGTTGAGGGAGTCAACTACTTCCTGGAGGCACGCCGCATCACTAGGACTGACTATTTCAATACTTTCACGGCACTCTTGGAGCTGCCAGATGCTGCTCCCCTTCGATCACAGCTGGCAGACAGTGAAGACAAGCTGCTGGCACTGCTGGGTGCTTCACAACCACAACAGCCGCAGCAGCAACAGCAACAAGGGGACATCACAGGGGCTGCTGATGGAGATAAGCCAGCTGCTGAAGCCAGCAAGGACCCCACTGTGGCGGAACAGCCTGCAGCTGCTGCAACAACAGGTGAGCAATGGGCATCAGGATTGCGAGTGAGTTACCTGCAGAGTTATCTGCAGATGCATGCAGAGGTCAAATGGCTTGTAGTCTAAGTTTGTGTGCACCCTGGATGCAGCGAAGATTGGAAGTGAGAGCAAGTCATCAACAAAGAGTCAAGTGGACATTGAATGCTCTATTTGTTGCTGCTAATGTATTCTGGTGCAGGCACAGCAGGGGGCCCTGGGGCGGGGGTGGCAGCCGTCATGCCTGGCAGCAGCCCTGCAACCGCCAGCAGCAGCACCAACAACAGGTTTGGCACGCCAGAGGCTTTTGGGGCTGTGCAGTTGATAGAGCTGCTGATCAAGTGGCAACCTGAGTGGCTTCCTGCAAGGCCTGTGCTCTTCAACACACTGCTGGATCACTGGAAAGCTACTGTCAAGGTCAAGGTACGGTTGTCCTTTCACCTCAACGATCACTGCAGTGTCAGCAAGGCCAACAAGCCCAGATCGAACTCTTGGTCCAGTATTCATGCTGCCCAACAGCAGAAGCCTTGTACTTGAATTGTGCCACCAACCATTCCACAGGCACGCACTTTGACAAGCTCACTTGCTGCCGCAACATGTTCCTGCTGTTTGTGTCTGACAGCGCCCCATGGCTCAAGAGGCGCTGCTGGCCTCCTCATCCCTCATGGATCCACACCGCCTGGCTCACTGCATTGTGGCCTATCTGTCTGCACACCATGAGATAGTGGAGCCCCTGCTTGATCTCTTTCAGTGCTTGGCGGTATGTTGGCAGTAGCAACAGCTGACCCCACTGAGGGTGCCTTGCTGTCAGCAGATTCTTGATGTGTACTGGATGTATGTTATCTTGTGGGTCTTTTTGCACCTCATTGTTTGTTTCACATTGATGCGTTGCCCTTGCTGTTTCCAACAGTCATCAGATCATGTCAGTATAGAGTAGCAGCAAGCGACGGGGGCATTCTCAAAGGTCGCCTGCTTGTTGCGTAGTGACTCGTGTAGTGACTCGTTGACTGACACGCTTCTCTGTACCGCCTGCCTACAGCACCGCACCAGTGTAGACATGAACCTGATACCTGACTACATTACCAGCACAGTTGCAAAGGAATACTCAGTGGAGGACCAGCAGAAGCTGCTGCGAGCTTGGGCACAGCGCTTCAAGACCTTCTGTATGAGCCTGCCTGCAATCTCTGCAGCAGCCATCTCTGCAGGAGCATCCAATATCTTCACTGCCGGTGAGTAACGGCGTCTGCCAGCTGCATCCTGCAGCAGACCAACAGCGACAATCTTGCGCAAGCAACAACTGCAATAGCTTTGTGGAGGGATTTTTGTGCAGTTGCGTATGTCAACTAGTAGCTGCCTGCTGCTGATGTTGCTGTTGCAGGAACCTGCACAGATGCTGAGCTGGTTCAATGTGCCATGCTGAACCAGCTCGTATTGCCACTGCTGCAAGCCGCTCAAGAGGCAGGCAAGGCAGCTGAGCTGCTCAGCAGCGACATGCTGGACGTCTTCAACACAGTGTTCAGGCTCTCTGATGGCCATACAGTTATGTTTGGTAAGCAATCACAAGAAACGGATGCATGTCAGGAGGCAAAGCAGGAGGGCGCTAGCCATGGTCGAACAATCTTGTGTTGCTCCTCCAGCAGTTGCTCCTGCTGCCACCAGGGTTGCCTGCATGACATCATGCTCAAGGAGCGCTCCCACTGTCATGGTCCTCAGGCCCGGCCGACTCTGTTGTGCGGGGTTTTCTCAACTGCAGGTGAGGCGCTGCGCATATGTCTGCTGCGACTGTGTGTTGACCTAATTAAGGCGGCCAAGTCCAGCATTGCAGCCAACAAACCTTTGCGGGATGTACTCATTAAATTTGCCTGGCGCCATCTCAAGGTCCCAGACGAATCACCTTGCCGTCACTGGGCCTTCCTGGCAACAGTCCACCTGCTACCGCTGTCGGCGCCAGCTCGTAGCTCTCATCAAGGAGAACAGCAGCAGCAAGGCGCCAGCGCCAGAGGAGAATCTGACAGCGGACAGCCGCCAGCTTCGGGTGCAGGTGCGCAGGCACGGGACAAGCATCCCGGACGGCCTTCTGGCGATGCTCGTATGGTTGCTCAGGTGTGGGTCAGCTTGCTGCGCGTGACACAAATGGAGCCTCGCAAGGGGCTCATGCGGGAGATCCTTGACAGCCTCGTGCCAACCCTTGTGGACAAGCTGGGTACCCGGGGAGAAGATGGCAAGGTCATCTGGGTCAGGTAAGGCCCCAGATGCTGGTATGATAGCAGGTTTGTCCAGGCTCACATTGGCCACACAGCACAGCCCGTGCCCACACACAGGACCGACGGGCTCGTGAGTCATGTGTCTGTCGAGAAAGGTTGTGAGCATGATTGATGTCCCCAAACATTGTCATTGGCTGGTTGGGAGTGATGATGGCCAAGTCTAGTGCATAAAGCCTCATGGGTTTGCTGGTGCATCCTTGTTCACACAAGCTTCGCCTGCAGTGGTTTCACAGTGGTTGCCCTGCCTTTTATGTTACCTGCGCCCTTCCACCTTCAGGTATGCCAAGAAGCAGGTGCTTGATGAGAGCGGCACTCTCAGCAATCTGTTGCAGCTGTGGCAGTTAGTGGTCCGTCACCCAGATGTCATCTACGAGAGCAGAGCACAATTCATGAGTCAGATGATCAACACACTCAGCAGGATCGGCATGCCCCAACAGGCTTCGCTGGAGAACAGGAAACTCAGCCTGGACCTGGCAGGACTCCTGCTGGCCTGGGAGGCAAAGCGGCGGCAAACTGTTGCTGCTGTTGCAGTCAGTGCTGATGGGGAGCAGCGCACTGATGGTGAATGGGCTGGTATCACTGCGTCTGTGCATTAACATTCTGACATGGGGTGGGGCCTTTTGATGCTGGGTGATTTTCATCACCGGGTGCTGTTCAGAATGAGTACTGGGTCACATGGTGCAAATGAACAAACGGCTGAAGTATGTGACAGGCCATTGATGACACATAATGTTTCATGCGCAGGTCCTAGCAGGAGCTGCTTCTGCAGTGAGAGATTCTGCAGTGCCAGTTTGCGGCTCACCAGTGCTGCATACGACATTTTTTCAACTGCATACTCTGCAGGCGCTGTCAAGCGACCAAAGCCGGAGCCTGATACAGAATCAGGTGCTGGAGCTGATGTGTCTTTGGCAGACGGCAGTGCTGAGCAGCCTGCAAAGCTCATCAAGCTTGAAGATGGCACTGCAGCGCCCATAACAGCTGCTCAGGCAGATTCAGCCACTGCCAGCGCACCTCCCTCCCGCAGTGGTACACCAGGGCTAGAACACAGGCACAGGGGAGGGCCCAGCAGTGATGAGTTTGTCCTCACAGCTGACATGGAGAACATTTTGGTCAACTTCTTAGTGCGTATGGCTTTCTTGATCGGGGAGTCGCAGGACAAGGACCCAGACATGCAGGCACTGCATCAGCACACACTGAAGCTGCTGTCTCAGGCGCTCAGCTTGTTCCCCCACATACCTGTAAAGCTGTCAGCATTCTTGGAGCGCTTGCTGCAGGTGAGAGAACAACACTCAAACCTGTCAGTGCAATGCTGCTTGCATACATGCCTCCAATGCAATGTCAGCACAATGCTGCAATCCATTTAACTAGCAAATTGCCTTTGTCAGCAATTGGTAATCCTGCTGCAGCAAGCATCAGCACTCACGCTGCATGCTTGTTTTGGTGCCATGCATGCGTGTGGTTGGTGTCTACAGGCCCAGGCCAGCAAGTCACCCATGCCTGCACTTATTACTGGCTGGGAGGTCATGAGCAGAGCGCTGGATGCACAGCCCAAGCTGTTGGCCAAGACTGCAGCCAAGGAGTTTGTACAGTTGCTGGCACCTTGTTTCAGGCTCAGGCACCAACATGTCGTGCAGCTGATGTGCACAGTTGTGCAGAAACTATTCCAATTGCAGCAGTGGCAGGAGCAGAGTCCCAGGGCCCAAGCAGCACCAGCAGCGCAGCAAGAGCAGATGGCAGGGGGGTTGCCACCTGTTGGTCAGGGAGGGGTGCCGCTTGCAGCAGCACAGTCTGGTCAGCCCGATGGCGTTGCGCTGACTGCTGGTATGCCTATCAAAGTTGAGAATGCAGGAGAGGCTGCCGCAGCAGGTTACACCCCTGCTCCTGCAGTGCCGCCGGCCGGCACTGCTGTTGCACCCACAGCACCAGGTGCTGCAGCTGCTCTTGGAGTACCACCTGTGGTCACAGGAGATGGTGCTGCCATGACCACATCTGCCAATCCTGCATCACCATCAGCAGCAGCAGTAGCGGCAGTTGCTCCTGCAGCACCAGCAGCAGTCACACCTGCAGTAGCCCCATCAACGGCAACCACACCAGCACCTGCTGTGCCACCAGTTGCAGCTGCCCAGTCTTCATCACCAACAGCAGCAATGGCTCCAGTGGTACAGCCACCACCAGTAGCAGCAGCAGCAGCAACCCAGGAAGCGGTGGCAGCAGCACAACAGGCTGCCGCTGCTGGTGCTGAGGGCTCCACTGGTGCAGGCACTGCCTCTGATCCTGCTGCAGCAGCTGGCCAGGACTCTGCTGGTACTGCAGAGGGCAGTTCTGACCTGGATCCTGACATCTGGGAGCTGCAGAATGCTGTGATACAGCATGTGAGACAATACATGACCAAGGGATCAGACCCACAGCAGAATTTGCTGGTGAGTGATGTGAGGGGCCAGCCAGGGTTGTGCAGCAGTGGTGCCAGGCACCTACCATACTGTTGTCCTATACCTGGTCTACAAAGAGGTGAACCGCAGAGTTTCTCCATCAGCAAGTAAGCTATGCTCCAGTACCTTCAAATGTGCCCCTGTTGGATGAATGCAGGTTGTTCATGATCCCCAGCAGCAGCAGGCACACAGCCAGAACCAGCAGCAGCAACCAGCCCATGTCACCTACAGTAGCTCTGAGGTGCTGTTGGGCATCTGCTGCAGCTTGTCGGTGCTCAGCGCCATTCATCAGGTGTCGCCTGAAACTCTCACGCACTTGCACATGCCACCTCTGGTCAAGCTGCTCAACAGGTCAGTGCACTACCTCAGGCCACTTTGCCTATGTGCCTGGTGTTCTGGACGTGTGCACTGTGCATGCTCTACACATGAAGTGAAGTAGGTGATGCTGTATGGTGTAGCTGTGTGTTGTACAAGTGGTTCGGCGGCTGTTTCTTGGTGCTCATCGGCTGGCACGTCCCTGTTGTGCCCTGCTCCCTTCTGCCCAGGTGTGCTCGTGAGGTCGCAGCGACGGCTCAGAATGGCCAGATGCACCAGCAGCACTACCAAGTGATGGCACGACTCAACAAGTAAGACAATACTTGCCGTTGTTTAGCAACATTGGAAGCTTGGGACATGGACCTACTGGCAACAATCCATGCGCCCAGACATGTGTTTTCAAACCATCTGCTGCTGCAGCCATACAGCTCTTATTAGATATGCCAACTGCTGCAATCATTGCCTGCAAGCTGTTGGGCTTCTTGCATATGTCACTTCATGTCCATGGGCTGAGCAGCTGGTTGTTTTCCTACCAGCTTTGTTGGAGCTCATGTAATGCTTGCGCACTGCAGGGAGGCAGCTGCAGCAGCAGCTGCTGTCAGTCCGGAGCCACCATCAGCGGCAGAAAATGGTGGCGGGGTGGCAAAGTCAGACAGCAAGGAGATTGATGCTGGCAGCACGCCGGCTGCTAGTGCTAGTGCTCTTGCTGCTGGGATATGTCCTCCCACCCCATCCCCGAGTCCTGCTGCCAGTGCTGCAGACCTCCCAGAGCTGGAGTACGGCACTGTGGCCTGGGTGCTCAACAGCTCACTGGTGCTCATTGGCAGCAAAGCACTCAGCTACAGTGAGCTGAAGAAGCACATGCTGCAGAGCATCATCATCATCATCACAGCACATGGTGCTAAGTACAATGAACCAGGGCTGTTCATGAGGACGATGGTGAGCGCAGCTGCCAACAGAACCATGTCACGGGCCAGAAGCTGCTTTCAGACACGCTGTACACCTGGCCCTGCGGGTCACTTGACTTCATGGCTGACTGCGGTGTGCCTGCCAGCTCTGGGCACACAAGACCTCATTCAGCCCCTTCCTTCAATTGTAGGAATGTAGATATTGCTGCTGCATAAATAGACCCATGGGTTGCTTCTGTTCTGCAGTTGATGTACCAGGAGTGGCTGAGCCTGCCTCCTCAGCTAATCACTGTGAAGGAGGCAGTGCTGCTGCTGCAGCGCCTGGCGTACGTGCAGGACAGGTTTGATGGCGACCCTGTGGTCAGCAGCAAGTGGCACAACCTGTTCCTTGACATCGTATATGACATCTGCACCAGCACAACACTGCCACAGGTGGGGGCAATGCCAAAAGTTGTCTGTCAATGACAACAGTTGGACCTGCTGTAAACTGCACGGGTCTGTGGTGACATCTGGCTGCTCTGCCTGGGTGGTGATCTTGCTGCAGTATAGTGGGTCTGCTGTGAGCAGTGCACTGCTGGCAATCCTGGTCTGAGGCCTGATGTCAAACCTTGCTCGCGTGATTATAGTTTCATTGGCTTCCACTGCAGTCATGTCACTGCTGACAGTAGAAACAGGCATTGGTCATCAACATAAGTCCTGCACTTGGTCGCATCAAGCCCGTCTGCTGAACAACATGTGGACTGCTGGCTGCTTCTGCTGCTTCAGGAGCTGACTGAGGAGATGTTCAACAAGGTTGAGCGCCTGTTCTTGCTGGGCATGAGAGCAGCAGATCCAGTCAGACGAGGACGGTTCTTCTCCCTCTACCATAGGTACATAGCAGCGGGGCTGTTCGAGCGCTTGCAGTTCATCATTGTGCAGCAAGAGTGGTCAGCCATGTCAGGGAACTTCTGGCTCAAGTCAGCCCTGGATATGATACTGGCTGTTCTGAAGGAGGATGACCTCATCATGCTGGCACCAAACAGTGCACAGGCACCTCCCTTACTGCCGGGAACAAGGACGAATGTGTTCAATCCTAGCATGCAGCATTCTCAACACCAGCAGCAAAATACTGAGCAGAAAGCAGCAGCGGCCAGTCAACAACCATCAGCAGGGCAGGTACCCCAAGCTTCTCAACACCAGCAGCCATTGGCAGCAACGACTGCTGGAGGGCCTGAACCCATGGACGGCGTGCAGCAGCAGCAGCAGGCTCCTGCAGGCAAAGACCAGACAGCACAGGAACAGCAGCAGCAACAGCAGCAACAGCAGCAACAGACAACCTCGTCTGGTGCAGTAGGGCAGCCATCGGATGTAGCAGCACCTCCGCAGCAGCAAGACCCTCAAGGGGCATCAACAGCAGATGCACAGCAACCTCAACAGCAGCAGCAGCCCCAGCAGCAGAATGCCCAACCCCAGCAGCAGCAGCAGATGCAGCAGATGCAGCAGCCTCCTGCAGTATCATCTGAGGCTGATGCTGCTGCATTCCCTGTGACTGTCCATGCATCTGATATTCCTGACAGCATCAGGCAGCTGCTGCAGGGCCACCTGGACTTCCTCACGTCTGCTGGTCAGCTGAGTGTCAAGGACATGATGGGACCACTCAGGGAGTATGCACAGGTGCAGCGGGGCCTGAGGGGATAAATACGGCGACAGTAATCAGCAGGCCAGGGTGTGAGGAGGTGCATGACTGTTTACCTGAATGTTGGGTTGAGTATGCACTGTGTGATAGTCTAGCAAACAGCAGGCTACTGCCTCTGACTTGTCATACGCTGATTGCATCACTGGTCTGAAATGTCATGAGAAAACGCAGCCGCAATCGGCGGATGCATTAGTTGCTTGCTGTTGTGATCATGCGCCCGTCTTCTGCAGGTTGATTCCTATGTGGCTTACCACCTGTGGGTGCTGGTATTCCCCATTGTGTGGGCCACACTGGCCAAGCAGCAGCAGATAAACCTGGCCAAGCCCATCATCAGCCTCCTCAGCAAGGAGTATCACCAGCGGCAGGCCATGGCGCGGCCAAACGTGGTGCAGGCACTGCTGGAAGGCATCAGCTTGAGTCAGCCGCAGCCAAAGATACCCCCAGAGCTTATCAAGTTCCTTGGCAAATCCTTCAACGCTTGGCATATAGCCATTCCCCTGTTAGAGAGTCATGTCATCATCTTTCCGGATGAAACCCGCTGCTTTGATGCACTTGCTGAGCTGTACAAGCTGGTGGGTTGTGCTGGACATGGTGACACAGCTTGCAAGTATCTTTGACGATGTTCTTCAGTGCTCTTCAGCAAATGTTGACCATATATAGCAGCTGGCATAGGTCATTCATCAATGCAGACCATGAGTGTACTGGTGGTGAGTGTGGATCTGTCTCCTACTTTGTGGTTACACTGTTTGTCGGTCCCAGGTTGGTGAGGAGGACATGATGGCCGGCCTCTGGCGGCGACGCTGCAGCCACAACTCAACACGGGTGGCACTCAGCCTGCTGCAGCTAGGCATGGTGGAGCGAGCGCAGGCGGTGCTGGGAGACCTGAACAGCCAGGTGGCCGCAGGACAGATCATGGTGAGGCCATGTGGGGGCAGATATGACCCACATCCTCAGCTGCTGCAGCATGTACCTACGATCAGCAAGTCTGGACCTTATGTGAAGATTTTGGTTTGATTGCAAGCCAGAGTCTGGAAGCGCGTCGTTGCAGTCTGCCCTATGCAGTCTCGGCACTGCTCAATGTCATGTGACCCACTGTTCTGTTCACACTCACCTCCTGCAGCCATCTGCCCGTGGTGAGACTGTTAATGGAGAGGTCCCCCGTGGTGAGATGGTGTTGTGGGTTGACAGCTGGGTGGCCTGCACCAAGGCTCTGACACAGTGGGATGTGCTGTCAGAGTATGCCCGCACCACAGAGAACATACCCCTGGCCATGGACTGCTTGTGGCGGTTGCATGAGTGGGACTCTTTGCAGCAGATGCTGGTGCAGAATCAGGGACAGGTGAAATATGCATGAGGATAGGTTTGAGAAGCTTGGAGCTGTAATTGTGCAGTACTTCTTGGTGTCACAACACAGACACGCTGGGTTGTTGAATGCAGTGTATCTCACGCAGTGCCTACAGTGTTGTTGCCTGGTTGCCTCATGAGCTGACTGTGGTGGTATGTGCATCTGCTCTGCTGCTTGCTGTGAAGCTTCTGATTCATGTCATGTGCATTGTCTTGTGTACAGATGGAGCCCGCTGTGAGCTCCTGTATGCTATCAGCTTACGCTGCTTTGAAGGACATTGACCAAACCACGGCCAATAATCACATTGACAAGGGCTTCCAGTATGCCCTCGCAAAGTGGTGGCAGGTGTGTCACATTCCTGTTGCCTGGGCACCTGTATGATACCGACATCTGGTGTCTGCTGCTCAAGCAGTTGCACCATCTGAAGAATCAGTGTTCACCTGGACACCATTGGGACAAAAGGAGTTCCATTTGCGCTTACTAGAGTAAGCTACAAATTGCTCATAAAAGCTGACACCCTGAAAACATTCTGTAACTGCTTGCAGCTGCCTGACACTGGCTGTGGTCCTCAGCTGGCTCTCCTTCAAACATTCCAGCAGTTGGTTGAACTGCGGGAGAGCGGGCGTGTGCTGGTGGACGTGAACTTCCAGCAGCAGAAGCCAGACCAGCAGTACGGGGACACCAAAGACATTCTGGAGACATGGAGGTAGGTGCAGCACATCATCAAGCACACTGCTAAGCGGTTGCCACGCGGTGGGGCCAACAGAAGGAGGATACAGTTAGCTGTGCTGTTGAGCTGGTCATTTGTAAAGGATTGTCGTTTGCAATCTGCCAATCATGGTGACAGCCTTATAACTATGCAAGTGCTCAGTGTTCATAGTGCCATCAGGTATCCAGTGCAGCCCCTGCACAAGCAGCCAATTCAGCTGAAAGCCCCTGGTGTGTTGCCGCTGTTCACGTCCTGTCCCTGCTGCTAGGCTGCGCACTCCCAATGAGTGGGACAGCCTCATACACTGGCAAGATGTGCTGCTGTGGCGCAACCACATCTACAATGTGGTCATAAATGCCTTCAGCAACATGGTTGAAATCGCCCCGCAGCTGCATCAGATGGGCTACAGGGACAAGGCTTGGAGTGTCAACAAGCTGGGTCATATTGCCTACAAGTAAGCAATGCAGCAGCAGCAATATTCCTGCATTGGCCTGGTGATTGAGATTCACTGCAAGACCTTAATGTGACAGCTGCATTGCAGGTGTCAAAGGATGTACTTGCAGAGGCTTCTTCAGCTTGCTTTGTTCATAGCTCTGCACGAGCATGTGGACAAGGCCCAAAGCAGCAGTAGGTGCCAAGTGCTGGCTGGCCTCACGTGAATGTTTGTGTCAGCTCATCCCTGGTCTCAAGGCAAGGACTGGTTCTGGTTGCGCAGGCATGGGTGTCCTGATGTGTGCATCACGGTCATCAACAACATGTATGGCTACAATGCCATGGAGGTGCAGGAAGCATTTGTGAAAATCAAGGAGCAGGCTAGGGCATACCTGGCGTTGCCTCTGGACCTCAGAGCAGGTGCGTGGTCTGAAGAAGTAGAGCACCTGCCCAAGCACCACAGCTCCTTTGTGTCGAGTCATGCATGCCAGTCAGTGATAGATGACTCGTTGTTTGTCCTTCTTTACACGGCTTTGAATGTAAACGTCAGTATGGTCTGCTTCTTGCAGGCCTGAACATGCTGAACACCACCAACCTGGACTACTTTGCCGCCCAGCATCAGGCGGAGATCTTCCGGTTGAAGGCGCTGTTCATGTCAGAGCCAGGCATGAATGACCTGGAGGGCGCAAACAGTGCCCTCAGCACAGCCCTGTGCCTGTGGAGGCAGTGCCCTGATGCCTGGCTCAGCTGGGGACAGCTTTGTGATAGGAGGTACGAAGAGGCACCACAGGTGAGCGGCAAGCCATTGAGCAGCACAAGGACAGTGTACATTGTCCCACAAACACTGTCCATCAGACAATTTCCAGGATGTAAGAAAGCAGCTGCAGCCACAAAACATTGTCAGCTGAAACTTCCATGTTGGCCTGGGCTTCTTGATAGCCCCTATTGCATGCTGCTGTTGCTGCAGGGCCCTCATGCAATGCAGTTCCTGCAGTATGCCGCCCACTGCTACATGGCAGGCATTAAGCTGTCGACGGCAAATCCTGCCACAACGGGGATGAAAACCCGCAGTGAGGAGGCCCTCAGCACCAGCCTGGACCTGTTACCTCGTGTGCTGCATCTGCTCAGCTTTGATGACAAGAATGGTACGCTTGTTGCTGCTGTGCATGACAAACATGGCAATGACAGCAGCATTGTCATGCGTGTGGACAAACCTTTAGCTGGCTGTTATCAGTAGGGTGACAAGACTCTCTCAGGGCACATTGTGATGCTTGCGCTGCCCCCCCCCC
>JABEVS010000445.1:29409-53082 GCA_018290735.1 Coelastrella sp. MACC-549
CCCCCCCCCATGATTTGCTTCCAATGTGACAATCTACCAGCGGCAGCCGCTGCGGCACTCAGTGCTGGCTAGCCTGGCAGCCTCAGGCAGGCTGCCGTGCAGCCTGCGCCGCGACAATGCTACACAATGTCACTAACAGTGCCACAAAACTGCTAACAGCCTGACTCCAAGCCGTCCCGATGAGTTGTATTCGTACTCAAAGTCCGACTATAGGCTATGCCGGCATCAGTGGCGCCACTGATCAGTGGCACTGCCTTCAAGGCAGTAACAAGTTTGAGGGAGGTGTAACGGGTCCATAAACAAACAATGAAATAAGAATGAAAGTTTATGCGGCCCGAGTGTAATTTTGATGAGATAAGGTAGAACATACTACTAGCAGTTAAGGTAATCTTGGTCATGACAAGGATATACTTTATCTGGGCCTGCTCAGTACTGCATAGTAGAGGTCTGCCAACAAATAAAATTGCTGGTGACACACACTGTGTTGCTTGAGCTGCTTACAATCCTGCCATTTGACACAGCCTATAGGGACTGCTTTGGGCTGTTCAGTATGCCGTGACTCACGGCACAGAAGTTCTTTGACAATATACGAGTCAATGGCACTTTCACTGAGCAGCATCACAACCCACAAATCAGCTCTGGGCAGCTGCTGGAGCCGCTGCTCTTTCATTGGGCCCTGCAATTGCCACGTGCTGCAGACAAGCCAGCCACTGTGGTAGGGCAGGGAACGCGGCAAGAGCAGCAGTGTTCAAGCGTTGAACAGCCCGGCAGGCTGGCTGCATCTGGGCTCTGGATCTCCAAGAAACTCTCTGAGTCTTTGTGACAGTAGCAGCAACAGACAAAGTGCCTGAAGTCTCACCAGTGCAGCAATTAAGGGAGAACATTACTGCTTGGCGATTGCACCAGGTGGGTCCATGCTCTGTCATAAGTTGCAGCTAGCTTCAAGTTGCACAGAACTACAGAATAACACTGTGTTATCCGGGAACGTGATGGCTTATGCTGGTTGAATTGGCTTGACTGGGTTGATGCACTGAAAGAGCTTGAAGCTTCAGCCACGTTTGCCAGATCCTTTAGTAAAGAGTCTTTTCTGTTGGCAACCTAGTCATAACAAGTGCCAGCCTTTTACGGGCTTCCATTAGCACACCCATGGAATAAACACACTTGCGGGCCATGGACATGGACAATGGATGGACAGAAGTGACTGCTGGCAGGTCAGCTACAGGATGCATTTATGACAAGGCTTATCTGTGCAAATGCGCACGCAACATTGCAGCTGCAGTAGATATTGCTCTTACACCCAGCCTCACATATCATGACGATTATGCCAAAGCAGCAAGAGCACTATCAGTCACTGCAGCTGACCGCATTGCTGAGGTTGCGATGACGACCTTCCGTGCACCTGCTGCTGCACAGGGTTCTCAATATGCCACAACCGACTGAAGTAATCCGGCTGCACGGTGTGACTCTGTGTTTTCAGGACTGACCAATGCCATGCACACTGCAGCAGCAGGTGAATGCTGGTGGTTTGCCTGAGGTAGAGAACATGATGTTTGAGCTTGAAGCGTCCCTTTCAGCAGTTGCATCAGCAGCTATCCACTGGCAGCGATCAATGCTGGGAGTGTGGGTGAAAGTCAAACCTGCATATAACACTGTTGCCCGCCAACCAACATGCCGAACTATCACGGGTGGTTGGCATCTGATAACACCTTGCTCATCAACAATATACCCCACTTTTTACCATTTTGTTGGCATGCGGCACTCGGGGATGCCCTGCCGCGCTCATTCACCTGTCGTAATATTCCCTGCGGAAACCAACAGCACTTACCCCTTATTCTTGTTCGTCAGCTTGAAATTTATTTGCTAAGGACGCCATGGCTTCTCAACATGCAAACATCAAAAGCAACGAACATGTTGAATTTTTGCAGCTACTCATCACTGCTGACGATCTTGCGACATTCACAACCGCCGCACAATCTATGCAAGCACGGTCTGGATTAGTTCCAAACGCAATCATCCACACAACACCCGCAGTCGCTGCGAGCCTGACGCGTGCCTGGGCGAATGGCCTGAAGTTGCTGTTGAGAGATGTCAGGGGCTCAGTGCTAGATGCTCCTGCAACTGCTCTCAAGGCAATAGCTGGTCTCACCATCTGGATGCTTGCTTTGTCCGAGACCCTGGCGGATGAAAGAGGAGATCGCAGCCTTTTGTCCTCAGACAACACAAGCACATCAGCAAACGTGTCTGAGCAGGCACACAGATTGGACTGTGCCCAGCAAATGGCCAAAACAGGTGAGGCTCGTGACGTGTTGTCCCTCCTCGTGAGTTGAGGCAGTCAGCATCAGGCACCTGCTGCATCATGCTGGTTGTCCTCCCGTGCAGGTGCCCTGCAGATGTTTGCTGCTTTCTGCTCAGCAGCAGCAGCTGACCTCCACTGTAGAAGTGAGCAGCAGCAGCAGCAGCAGCCTGCTGTGATTGTGAGGCTAGAAGCGGCTTGCGTGCTAGGAAACAGTCTGTCATTGTGGCGCAGTTTGCGCCGCTGGTGGCCGGGCAAAGTCCTTGAAGGCAGTCGTGGACTGGCAATCACTGTCAAAGCAGTGGTAGCATTAGCAACAGCAGTCCTCACCACCAATGTCCTAGAGGAAGCAGCAGACTATGGTGTCTGCTATGGGGTTGCATCAGCAATCCGTGGCGACACCAGGCAGACTGAGAACTCCCTAGCAGTCATAGCCATACGACTTGGCATGTCCCTGCTGGAGGCGATTTCCATGCAAGGTTTTCCCAAGCTGATAGTTTCATCAGCAGTGCCTTTGGTGCTGGAGCTAGCATCAGGAGATGATACCCTGCTGCTGGCTGCAGCGATCCTAGGCTCCTTCACGCGCTGGCTGTGGCACCAGCAGCACCAGCAGCAGCAGGGAAAAGAGGGGCACTTGCCAGAGGCGTATCATGTGCAGCTGCTGCAGAAGCTGGGATGTCATGAGCTTGAGTTTGATTTGCAGTTATTCCCGCATCTTGCATGCCCAAAAAGGACAGAGTATGTGATGAGGCATTTCATTTGCACCATATCCAGTGTGATTATTTGTGCAGTAGAGGGTCCGGAACTAGGGTTGAATGCACAACAACAGCAGCAGCTGCAGACAGCCAGCGCAAATGACTATCATGTAACAGCTGAAGCAGCAGCAACAGAAGCTGCTGTGAGCAAAGGCAGCATTCCTGTTGAATGGGCAGGTGCCACTCCAGGCAAAGTGCAGGAGGACAGTCACCCCAGCAACAGCAGCATCATCAGCAGCATTGGCCACAGAGGTCTACCAGCAATCGAACTAGCTATGGTGTTTTTTGAGCTGCTCACGCTCCTGCCAGTTGATCTAGGTCTGCTTCAGGATGTTCACAAAGCTGTTTATGTTCTGGAGCGCTATCAATCAAAAACCGCTGCACCCAACAGCAGCAACACCCGACACCGCACCTTCAAACAGCTGCTGGAGCCGCTGCTCTTCTGTATGGGCCCTGCAGTTGCCAAACTGCTGCAGGCAAGCAAGCAGCAGGATCAGCAGCGCAGCAGCAACAGCAGTACCACACCATCTGGATCCCCAGCGGTAGCAGCAGCGACAGGTGCAGTGGCTGATATCTCAGCAGAGCAGCTTATGCTGGAGGATTTTGCTGAATTGCTGCTTACTGCCATTGCGCCAGGTGGGGCCATGCCTTCATTGATAGAGTATACTGTGTGTACTACATATAGTACACTATATATACTACATGTATACTATATATATACTATATATATACTATATGTATACTATATATACACTATTTATACTACATGTATACTATATATATACTATATATAGAGTGCAGCTAGTCAGGCTTGTGCAACGCTGTCTGTGCCCCTGATGACCTGCCATTGGCCATCAGGTTTGCTGTATTCAGGCAGACTGGTCAATCATACTAATACAGCTTTGACGTGATTCAGTGCACTTGGGCAACGCAGATTTACCAGAAGTGTTAGCTCGTCATAGGCCGGGCTTTCATTGGCAGACTCATGCAATGAGTGCGACTTGTGTACCTTGGATGTGGGCAATTGATGGTTGTGTGCAGCGCAACAGTGTCACACTGTGCTGGACATGCATTGTACGGCAGCAACAACAGTGACAAATATATATAATTCTGCTGTTTTACTTCTTGCCTGCAGATACAGGTGAAAATGAACCTCAAGGGCTTGGAGCTGCAATACTCAAACATCCTCAGGAATCCGTTACCAGCCTGTGTCTTGGCATGCGGGCAGCAGCAGCAGCAGCCATTGCAGGCAGGCCGCTGGCAGATTATAAAGATGATTTTGAGCCACTTCTTCACAGGAGTGCTCATTATGTCGCAGCTGCAGTCAAGGATGTTTTAGACTTCAAAGGGATATGGGACGACGATGCCTTGATAGACTTGATACATTCAGTGAATGTTGTTACTAAACAAATAACAGCAGTCTTACAGCAGCAGCAGCAGTTATTTTCTCTGCTTCTGTGCTGCAGTAAGCTGGCAGCACACTACAAACCTGATGATGCTCACAACAAAACATATGGCATACTTACATCATTGGTGATTGCGGCAGTAGCTGCACGGATGGGCAGAATACTCATGGAATCTGCTTGCATAGAGGCTGCAGCACGACCCACCAGCAGCAGCAGCAACAGCAGTGACATGGCTGATATGGTTGCTGGGATGCAACCCTGGTTGGTGCTGGTAGCTAGAAGCCTCAAAATCATGGGTGTCAGTGCCAGCAGCTTGTTGACCATGCAGGGGGCAGATCAGTCAAACGCACCAGGTGCAAATCAATGTAGCAAGAGCAACCTGAGCAGGGCGCTTGCTGCTGGGCCTGTGTGGCAGTACATGCAGCAGTTGTTGATTGAGGCTAACACCATGTTGCAGTCTCAGTGGCAACTACTGGCAGCAGAAGCAGAAATATCAGTGCAGTCAGGTGTTGGGGAAGCAAGTCCAGCAAGCAGGGTGGCAGCAGCAGCAGAAGCAGCAGCAGCAGATGAACAAGTGTTGTTGCAGCAGCAAGGTGTTCTGAAGAGTGCACTGGTGAACGCTCTGGAAAACGTTCAAGGACTTTGCCACTTTGCAGCCATAACCAACGCCCCCCTCACCGGCAGCAGCAGCATCAATACAGAGGTGCTTGGTCAAGCAGAGCTACTGCTGTTGCAGCTCGGCCAGCGGTTGCAGCAGGCTGGTGCTGCTGTCTGTGCTGCTCTGCCTGTACCCTGCTGCTGCAACAACCCTGGCTGCTGCTCCTTCAGGGGTGAGAGTGAGCAGCAGCTGGTGAGTGGCAAGGGGTGTGTGTGTGGTGGGTGTCAGGTGGCAAGGTACTGTGGTACAGAGTGCCAGACGGCACACTGGCAGCAGCACAAGGCAGTGTGCAAAAGGATCAAGAAGGAGCGATTAGCAGCGTCAGCATCAGTTGCAAACATACAGATTTAGCATCATAATGGTGTCATTGTGATCAGGTTAGGCGTCACTTCTGACGGTACAGTCCTGCTCTTTGGTGCTACTAGTAGTTGAGGATACCTGGCGTACAGGTAAGCTGTACTACAGTCATGATGTTTGATATCGTTGATCATGCATACATATTCTAAACGACAATCCATGTAACCGTGGCAACCGTTCCTTTGTGACAAAGCTTTGCTTGCTGAGTGGGGTTTGAAGACTATGCACAGGTGGTTGTATGAGCGACTGTTGATGTGCCAAGTTGCGGCTCATGCCAGGTTGCAGGTTGCATACTATGCAACCTTCTTAGTGAGAAAGCACGCAATGCATCTTAAAGCAAGAATAGCAGGGTTGTGGTTTTGCCTCGGCACAAATATGTTGGTGCTTTGCTGATATCATCTAGTATCTGGATCGATCTAGTATGGCGCTAACAGGAATTATGCTGCAATTCCTGAGTACGGTCAGTGCAAATCTGTTATGAAGTCATGTGCGAAGTTTGTGTAGCAGGATGGTCATGTTGAAGCCCACACCTGAGATGGTCAAACTGAAAAACCATAATAATAATAATCAGTACTTTGCAGCCATAGCATTTACTGCCATCTGCCCCGCGAAACTATTTAGATTGGGTGTGCCTTTGTCTTGCAGATGCTAGGTCATTGCAAGTCACCCAGGCCATACCGACAAATATGTTGCCTATGTAGTAATAATAATTGATACCATCAGCCATAGCATTTACTGCCATCGGCCTCGCGCCCGATTTCTCGCAGGCGGATTGTCCTACATGTAGTGTTTATATGTATGTGTATGTGTATGTGTATGTGTATATGGTGTTGAGTTGTTTATGAGGATTTGTTTGTCGTGTCTGCCAGTCAAATGCAGGACTGCTAGGTTCAGAAAAAATTGCTAATGTAGATAATCTAGGTGTGGTGCAATCTCCTTGTTGCAACGTGTTCGATATAGAGAAGGCACGTAGTAATCACTGCATACACTGAAATTCAAGCAGAACTACTTCTGGCTTACTCAGACTGCATCCAGCATATGTTGTGTCATGCTGTGCCACAGTGTCCGGCGGGACGGTAAACACGTGGTCTACTGGTTATGATGGTCGACTTAAAAAGGTGTCTGAAAAGGGCACGAGTTCGATTCTGAACCGGGGCGGATTTCTCAGTTCTCTGCGCGCCCTTACCAACGTCCCATCGCGTTGGGAGTGATCGATAGTTGGGCTAAAATATACTTGCCCCAGCCGTGTGGCGGTGTCACCACTGAGTATCTGCCCGTCAACACGCTTCAAGGGTTTTCCAGTGGTTTACCCTTGTCGTAAGAGAGGATGGTAGTAATTGATTAAGAATCCGCCTGCGAAACACCGGGCGCGAGGCCGATGGCAGTAAATGCTATGGCTGATGGTATCAATTATTATTATTATGCTGTGTGCCATACAGAATCATCTGTACGGCAGTGGCATTCGCCGACTTATCATCATTATCTTGCACAACAGGCTGGTGCTTTTATTGTGCTGTGTACGGCATCTGTTGTGTCATGCTGTATGCCATACACAATATCTGTATGGCAGTGGTGTCTGCGTTGGTGTGTACCCAATACCCCCACTGAGTGGGTTAGTGCCTTGAAGGCACCCAGAGGGTGGTTGAATCTTGGTGTGCCAGCGTGGCTGAGCCACCAAGTACTTTTCCCAAGGGCCTTGCGGCCGGAAAGGGTAACTTCCTTTCTTCCTTCCTACTCAGACTGCCCGCTCCCAGATACCACACAACCATGGGCAAAGTTGGCTATGAGTGCCACTTGTGCGCAGTGCTTATTTCAGGTATTAGCAAGTTGCTGGACTATGAGCCTGCCAGGTGGCATACATCATTCTCACGAGGGTGCTGCAACAGCAGCATATGCACCAGGGTCCATGACTTCCAAAAGCTGCCAAAGCTGCGGCAGGGGAGCATACAATGTCAATATTTTTCAACTGATGTTTTTTAGAATATGTTTTATGTTTTGTAGTTTTAATTAATTTGTTTCAGAGTATTCTTTCTTTCATACATGTATATTCTGTACCGTACATGTGACAGGACACAAAGTGAGTTCTGCTCAGCAGTGCTTGCATGGTACCCTGCAACCGGTTGCAAATTGTTCTGTGCTCACAGCTAACTCAGCTCACCCGGTCGGCAAACGCCTCAGGCTTCGTAAGATGGTACATGGTGTATATGATCATATTGCTCATCAGCCAAAGGACTCCCTGCTGCTAGCAGTAAGTTACCAGTAACACGAATTTACACGAGCATGTGCCATATGCCGGGCAACATTGATCATCAATGTGACATCATTGATGCTTTTGCTTGCTGACCATGGCAGCTCCACCATTTGTTGCTTCTCCCCTTGTTGCACTTGGACCCTGACCCCCCAGCCTCCTACTAACAAATCCCAAAATAACACTAAACCCTGCCCTTGCTGCCTGCCTCATAAGTACTGACAGCAACCAGGCTGCCAATCCATACATGAGCAAGACATCCAGCAGGATAACCTGCCACCAGTACATGTCTTGCCCTTGAGTATGCAGGAAGCTCCCCTGCCCTGCAAAGCAGCACACGGGCGATACAGGCGGGCAGGTGGTTCTAAATGCCTAAATTTGCAATGATGGATTGCTTTGACAAATCAATAGTCCATTGATAAATGCATACGCTGAATGAATGAATGAGTGAATGAATGATCTACGCTTGGTGTCTTTGAAAAGACACCCGCATATGTTGAGGGAGGTGGCGTGTGTGGCGATGGCACCGCCATCGGCTCCACGCCCCCTACCGTCCACTCCCGCTCCCGAGCATATGCTGTAACAACAGAGGAAAGGCAGAAGGCCGCCTGAAACCATCAGTGAATATGCTCATACAGCACCAGCACCACCATACATGCTTGCCATAGGTGGGCAAGTAAAAAGTTTTGAAAAAAATTATTCTCTATATTTCTTGTAAAAATATATCTGAAAAAAGTTTTCAACAGATACATTTTGTCAATGCATGGCTGGGCTACTGAGCAGCCCTCCTTTGACCATTGAACAGGGAGAATGTTTGATATTACCTGGTGCGGCAGCAAGTATATAGTCAACCCAGTCTGTTGCTTGCTGGCCGGGGCTGACCGGGTGAGCTTTGAGCCGCGCAGCAGTAATGGCAGCCTGCAATAGCAGCAGCAAAGCAGCAGCAGCAGCAGCAGCAGGAGCAGCAGAAGCAGAAGCAATTGATATGATATTTGACATACTTGGGCATTTATTCATCAAGTACACTGGGCAGTCTGTCGCTGGTGAGGGAAGGGCCCCCTCCCCTTTCCCATTCTAAGACAGAAATACGCACCTGCTGCTTGTAGCTGTCGTTACTGACAACTTCAAGCAGTGCCGCCGTCAAAGCATTTGGATTCCCGGCCATCAGAGTTTCCTTGCGCACCAGGATGCCTCTGCCGTGATCGTGAGCATGACTCACCAGCTCATTCTGGCCCAACATGAGCGGAATGCCGATGACCGGCACACCGTGGTATGCAGCTTCCTGCTTGAATCCAGCGTACATGTGCAGAATGCTCAACTCCCCGTGCACTGCAAGTTGTTGATCATCGCATGACCTCTAGTACAATATTCCATACAATGTACAATTGATGGAATATTTGTTACAAATCTTGATAAATTATGGTATATTAAAACAATTTTTGAGAGAGTATTTTGTAGTAGAAGAGCTAATGTCATAATGCAACAGCATGTTGCACAGGATGCAAAATTTTGGTGAATCTTGGATGTATACAAACCGCCCTTCAGCCGTATCTTGTTGCATGGTCTAGATTTGCCAAATCAGTGACTGCAAGGTTATCAAGTGTAGTGTTGCCCTGCCATAGGTGTGTCATGTACAAAGGAGTGTACACATCTTTGTACATGGCACACCTATGACAGAGCAACACTACACTTGATGACCCTGAATTTCAAGTGTGTACTATGCAACAAGAGTTATATATGTACATTTGTGTACGTACATTGTTTGCCCTTCAAAGCCATCCTCTTCGTGACATATCAAGATGTACAAACAAAACCTACCTGGATACTCAGGTAGCCGCCTTGCGTCACAAATGCTGCCACTGCCGGATGCCCCAACAGATCATTCTGTGGTACGTAAGGCAGCACTAAAACCTCATCAGGCGTCACTTGAACTCCCAGGCTTGACCAGGCAGATGATAACATGTTATTTTCATGGTCCCCCATGCGTACTATGAAGCGAATTCGGTGTTTTGTGGCTGCTATTGATGCTGCTAAGGCTGGAAGAGCAGCTTCTGGCGCCACCAAAGATGCTCCAAAGCTCAAATACACCACAGGCAATGGGTTGGGTTCTGATGAAGTCCTGCTGCTTGTGATGTTGCTTGTTCTGGGTTGGTTGTTGTTTGTTGCGCTGGGTTTTTTTGAGGTAGAGGATTGCTTTGGGTGTTCCAGCCAGTCCAGAATGTGGTCTGGAACCTTCTTGGGTGGCTTGGGCATCAGAGCACCTGCCGTGACAACTTGAGTGAGTCACAGAACCATTATAGGACCACTATATTTCAGCATTGTTTGAATAAGTATTAAAATGAATATTTTATTATTTCATTGTTGATAATCTTTTATTGAATAAAAACTCATTATTTTATTTTTGATAATCTTATTTGATATTTTTTCTATGATTTTGGGCATTCATCTTGATCTTCGCTCTATGCAGAAACTGTGCGGATACAATCAGGTAAGCGTCCTCTATGGGCATAGAAGATATGTGAATGCTGGGCATCAACTAGGCACAAACATGTCAAATTTGAAATGACAAACCGCTGATTATTGGGCAAAGGCACAAGTGGAGGCCCAATAGCTGACACGCAATTATGCTTGTCTCAGTACTTGCTTGCAGTCCCAGCAGTGAGCCAAGTATACATAAGAATCTCCAGTTGATACATTACAGGTATGTAAATATTGTATATACATCATATGATGATGTTTATGCTGATGATGCTGACTCACATCTGTTGTGTTATATCAACTTGGATGTGATATATATGACAAAAATATGTAAACCTGCAGGAGGTAAGTGAAGCAGTAGAACACATACCTAGATACTTTGTGTTGGGGGCCACGGGCCGAGGCGGCTCTAAAGCCCAGTCAAAATTCACCAGCAGCAGCAGTGGTTTGTGTGGCCCTTGGCCAGGTAGGTGCTTGATGCCTTGGCGCTGGGCCATACTGCGGCAGATGCAAAGACAACAAATATGTGCATACACACTTTTTGTCACTTGTTATCTTTAAAAATAATCAGTAACTCTGCAGATCATACTCAGCTCATATACACACATCATCCATTGCAACAGCACTTCACTGTGCCATTATATAAAGCAACAAATGATTGACTGCAATGGCATGCACAAAAGGATGTTTTATGCACACTGAAGCACCAGTGATCAACAGATGTGACTGGCAGAATTTGGGTCCAGCAAGGCAGGGGATATATATTTATATTCATACACTAGGTGAGACCAATGCACAGCCGGGCACTGAATTGTTCTATCCTTTTCCCTTTCTTTCCGTTTGTTCTTAGGCACTGAATCTGAATAAATCACTCTTACCTCAAAAGAAAAGCCGCAAAAAGCATGGTCCTGCTGAGACTCACCTGCGCACAGGGCCAAAGACTGTATACGTGTGGGTCATGACTTTGGTAGCCACCAGGTGAGCTACATTAATGCAGCGTTGATAGAGTGACATTCCAGTGCTGGGATAGAAGGTGCCTGCAATCATTGCAATGAGTGAATGCTCAAAGTATGTCACTCAAAACTTGTGAGTGCCTTGCATGGGATTTATACTATGCTTTGCAAGGCCTATGGCAGTGATTCCTGGCGAACTTTTTTTTAAATTTTGTCAACAAACTTGGTCCACCTGAGGTGGATAGGACAAAATGTGATAGCTGGTGCGAGGCAGCCATATTATTTGTCAACCAGTCACAGCAGTTGTGTTGACAGCAATAGTCATCCACTGTATACAAGAAAGAGGAAAACACCTCGATATGTGATGAGAAAATGATAATCTGTGTTGTTTTTATGTTTGCTGTGTTAGGTCATAGTTATTCTTAAAAAGAGATGCAGCACTAGTGGATAAAAAAACAATTATGTCCTTGAGATTTTCATCAATTTTTCATAGGAATTATCTCTACCCAGGTTAGCAGTGGTTTTTAAGAGATGAAAAAAATACTTATTTTGACTGCTATTGCACAGCCATGACCTCACCTGAAGCTGGTATGTAAGCAGGGTTAAGCTGCCCACCAAAACCTCCTGAATGTAGTAAACCGCTGCTGGTTCCAACATCAAACTCTATACTTGGGACCCCCAACTTAGCACCCAGCCAATGTCCGTAGCTTGCAGTGGCATCGCCAATGATCAGGTCCGGTTTCAGGTCCCTGAATTGCTGTGTGAGCTGCTGATCTCCTGTGACCATTTCAGTCATGGCTGACATGACTTTGTAGCCATAATGCATGGCTACAATTGGGTTTGCTCTGGCAATTTTTGCCATATCATCAGCGAAAACCTCAAAACGGAAGGGATAGGTTATGTAATGGTGGTGGTGTTCAGAATAGCGGGAAGTAGCCACGTCTTTGGCTGCATCAGCCAATGCTGTGGATACCACCTGCGGGGCGGGTGCGCAGGTGGCAAGTCCCTCGGAATTTATCAATGACGTCGTGCTTTAACGGAGTATGCAAGCGTTGCTGCTGTCATTGGTTTTGCTGCTGCTGCTGCTATTGTTGCAGAAGAGGTTGGAGAGCTGTCAAGTTTAAATCGTGTTACACCATCTTGACTAAACAATACTAAGCCAATGTAGCATCGCGGTGTTTGTTGGGTGTCGCTGTGCTGCTGCAGCAGTGGACTTGGTGCTGGCAGGCCATGCACTTTCTGCTCAAGCTGCATGGTATATCTTATCGCATGTCCAACAACAATTCTTGCCGTGGAAGACATAGATGCAGCGGTTGATAAATGTGGCAGTTTGATCGGTTGTATCAGCCTAAAACAGCAGTACCTTACCCCAGAAGTGGGGTAGTGAGCACTGCAAACCCACCATGAGTATCTCGTGACCGCCCAGCCGTTCGAGCTCCGTTGTCAGAGCTGTGAAAGCCAATATGTGACTATCAGAGGCCAGAGGCACCACTAGTAGCCGGGCTCCTGAAGCACAAGAGACGGTGCAGGCGAGAAGTACGCCCACGACAGTAGCAAGCCAGCGTCCCGGCATCTGATGTCTTGTGTCCAGCTGAATGCAGATTGATGGAAAGAAAATGAGTTGTGGTATTTGAAGGTAGTTTGAGTGAGTGCTGGTGGCACATTGGCAGCTGCCTATCTCGAGATAAGCGTGTCCTGAACGCTTGATCACGTCTGCTGCTCCCTGCCATACGGTCGCATTACACATCTATCGTCGGTACACACTTACGATTTGAAGTACATCATCGTATTTAACTCGTTATGCTTCAGAGCATGGAGAAGCTGGCCAGTCAGTAAACTACTGACTACGGGTCCCTCCCTGACAAAGAATCTCTTTGTTTATGGACGAAACAACATGCACATCTGCACGCAGTATGCTGATGAAAAGGTACAGCTTGCTTATATGCAGGGTGCCCTGCTGTTCAACATGGAAACCTCCTTGACAACCTCCCCAGGCCTGCAATCTGCACAAGCCTCTATGACCCTTACAGAGCCACTCTAACGCTTGCAGAGCCGCGGCTGGTGATCACTGGGTGTCATGATACCCCTGGGTACCTCTGGAACCCACCATACAAATGCATCACTTGATCACTGCACACTGTTTGCATTCTGCAGCACAACATTCAGTATTCACAGAAGCCAATGTGTATGCTGCAGAAGTCATACAGTAGGGCCTGCCCAACTCCAACCAGGACAACTGCTTGGCAAATTCCTGTTGCATCACGCAGGGACAGGCTGTCCCTACAGCAACACAGCTCTTCTTGTTTCAGCCACTGCTGGAGCGACACCAAAGATTCTCTCTTTGATTATTTTATTCTACTTTTTTCCCAAGTACACCTGCCTGCAGAGTCCAAAGCAGTCTGAATCAACAGCAAATCTGCTTAGATACCTTGATTCACTCATCAAAGTCCGAGTCCTCGTCATCTGCACCCTTCTGATAGATGCCGCTTCTGATCGTCTGCCGCTGCGCCTGCCGCTGCCGAGCCGCTGCTGCTGCCACATCATCCTGTCGAATCACATCCCCTGCTGCTAGCCGATCTGCCAGGACGCTGGTGTCAAAATCATCCTTGCCCCCAAGATCGTCAAACCCAACGACGTAATCGATGACTTTTTCTGACTTTATGAGGGCCAAGGTGGGCAACATCCACACCTTAAGTTTGTCTGTGAGATAGGGGGACTTCTCAGCGTTGATCTGCAGCACAGTCAAGACACATTTCACAGCTGAACTGCCGGCATATGCCACGGCATGCATGGCAAACTCAAAACTACAAGCACCTGCTGCAACACAGTGCTGTGGGTCATGTTCTGAAGTTATAATTTATTACACACACTGTGCCAGCAGTAGATCACTCAATGCGTGAAGTATGTGTGCTGCTCAGGGTTTTGTGGGTTAGTCAGTTGGTGCCCTGCCGCCCGCTTCACACCCTGCAGCAGCAGGAGGACTGCTGCTGCTACTGCTGCCGGTAGTAACTGTGGTATGGACTAAACTAGTACCTGTCTGCTGCTGCTGTTAACATGCCAGCATATGCAAACTGCCAGCTTCTTGCTGCTTCTGTAAAGGTGATCCACGGCCACTGCATCAAATCAAGGATTATGCAGCCTAGATTCGTGCTGATGCACTAGTGCCACAGCAAGGGAGTCTGTCCAAGCAGCAGTAACAATCCTGAGTGCATTACTTCAATGCTTGATGAGTGTTTAGGTGATGGTGATGTTTAGGGTTTAGGGTTGTATTGACTTACTTTGACAAACTTTGTCTCCAGATGCTGCCGGCACAGGATGGCCATGTGCTTGTCCATAACCTGCAAGAGCACGGGAAATCAGATATAATGAAGATATGATGAAGATAAGTTATGTCAGCAGCAACGCCACAAGTCAGAAGCAGCTGTAGATGACAAGCAGCACGATTGGAGCCGCGGCATCAGCGGTAGCGCAACAAGGACTCCTTCGCATGAGGTGCTGAGCGAAGATGATGCAGCACTGCAATCGTGAAGCACCTGATACTGCACTAAACTGTGGCAGCACTGCAAGCTGCTGCTGCAGCAGGTTCAAGAGTACACCAGTATGCTGTTGGTTCTGCGGCTTTAGGGGCTGCAGTACGAATTTAAAAGTGCCTGGCGCAACAGGTTTACTGAATACGCACAGGATTAAGCACGGTCATGAGAAGACGGGGTGTTGATGGGCAAAGCAGTGCAGAGCACACCTTGCAAGGCCAGCTGTCCCTGTAGAAGTGGCATATCATGCGCGCCTCGCCCTTCATTTCCTTAAAGAACTCCTTCTCGTCCTGCAGCTCTCTATACTCGCCGTGTCCCTTCGCTATCCATTCTTTGGTGCGTTCCTGCTGCTTCTTCAGGTCCAGGATGCGACGCTGCCTGAGCCGTTCAAGATCGTCGTCCTGGATGTTGTCCAGCTTATGCATCTCATCGTCAAGTTGATCTTCTAGCTGCTTTGCTACGCGTAGGACGGTCTGCTCGACTGCTTGCTGCACAAGTTGCCCCGCCATCGTCGAAAACTGGTAGGTTGACGATATGCAAAGTAGCAGGCCTTTTGAAATGTTATAGGAAGTAGTCAATGAATCGTATCAGTGGCGTTAACACCAGCAAAGCAAGAAAGATGGGTACGACGGTGATTTGGTACTTGGGTATCTCTCGACCAGCGCAACCAGAGTCAATGCATGCAAATACAACACCACGGGCGTTGAGCGAGCGCTGCAGGTTCTCCATGTGGCTTGTTCAATTCAGCGCGCCATAACATGACAGTTCCCATGCTCAGCCCATAGGATGCCGTAACCGGGATGATAGACGCCTTAAAATAAGCTCAACACATATTATCTTTACTCAGAGCATAAGAGTGCTGGTCAGGCCCCGTAACTTACGGGCCGTAAGGTCACCCTCTCAACACACAAGGGCAGCAAACACCATTGCTGATATTACGAATTCTACAAGTTTTGTGTATAGGCACCCACAGCTGTTAGTGCAGGAGTGAAGCGAGGGTCGGTGCTGTCCCGCACAGCCGAACCCAGCTTCCCTCCTGCCGAGCGATGCTCCTAGTGGAGCTCATTAAAAGTCAGAGTTGTCGGATATAATCAACCTGCAATGGCTAGCCCACGAGTCCTTACTGTCAGGCGCCTGGGGCATGCAGTTGCAGCACCTGTCGCAGCTCCTTTACCCTTTGGAGCCAAGGCTCGCGTAATCTGCCACAAGCGGCCCAGAACAAACATCAACGCATTTCCAGCTGGAGTCGAACACTTGCTGGCGGACTCTGCAGCGCCCATACTCAAGATTTGCGGGCTGTGTGGTGTTGGGGCATTCTGTGCAAAACAGGTGAGCAGAAAAAGGCAACAGCAGATGCTGCTCATACACCACTCAGCCATATGAGCAACTCATCATGTACTGTAGGTATCAATGTGTTTCCTGGGCCGATTTACGCTGTTGTCGAGCTGTAACCAGGTACCTGCTGTGTGTTTCATGCCCAACTCTGGCACATCTACAGGGCATGATTGACATTCAAGCAAGGCGCACACTTTCAAAGCTCGCTATCAACGTGTTCACACCAGCGCTGATGATATCTAAACTGGGAGCACACATAGACCTTCAAGAGGCTCTAACACTCTGGCCTATAGGAGCAAACGTCATCACCAGGTATGCACGAGATTATGTGATATATTGTGATGTATCGTTGATTTCTACTGGCACCCTTGTGAGTAACTTACACACACGTTGGCATTCAGCAGCAACTGGTACACCAAGAAACAGATCAGTTGAAGTAATTAAACAATGCAAAAAGCAGCAACAACAGATACTTGAGGCTGCAAACAGATCCATGAAAGTAAACTCCAAGAAAAAATTAAATTGTCATCTACTGTATATACAAACCTTTGTGTGCTGCTCCTGTCCAGTCACCTGATTGGCCTAACCCTAGGCATCGCCCACACCAAGTTCCAACTACAAGATAATTATTCAAATCATGTATTCACAATCCTCTGTGTGCTGCTGCTGTCCAGCCATTTGGTCGGCCTAGCCCTCGGCATCGCCCACACCAGGTTCCTGCAGACCCCGCCTCACCTCCAGAAGATCGTCCAGGTGTCAACAGCCATCAGCAATGTTGGCAACTTGCCGCTTGTCATGGTCATGTCATTTGTCAAAAACCCAAACCTGCCGTTTAACACCGCGAATGAGGCTGAGCTGGCGGTGACTTATGTGATGCTGGGCTGGTTTTACGCCACGATGATTCAGATGCCACTAGGTGGGTGGAGATGACTCAAAACAAAAAAAAAGTTCTTTTCAAAAAGGGCTTTTACCTGGCCATCATTGCAGGTTGGCAGAAATTAATTTGGCATATAGACAGCAACAAAACAGCAAACAGGTCTACATATTTCAATCAGAATACTGAAAATCGTTCATCAACTGGTAGCTTGTGTATTGTGTATGTTGGTCTGCTCCCTTTGACCTGTACATGCAGGGCATGCTTCTTTATTCCCAGCTTGGGACAGGCAATTTCTGCCCTCATCTGCCACACAACCTTTAGAATGTCTTCATAACTATTCATGTCTGTTATTCCCCCGTCAACTACACATAATGGTAGCTATTTAATCATCTGCTATTGCTTAGTTTGGTTCTTCGCTCTTTCCATATCCCATATGCAGCAGCTGCCATAGCAAGTGCAGTATGCTTAGCACATTCAATGTGGTGCTATGTAAGTAGTACCGCTTTGCAGGACGCCTCTCTCTCACAAACGCACACTCTCATTTTCTCTCTGTTTTGCATGTCAGGGCATCTGCTGCTGCATAGAGAAGCACAGACAGTTGCCACCCCTGTTGACAGCAGCAGCAGCAGCAGTAGTAGCAGCAACACAGCGGAGCACTGGTCTCCTCCAGCAGCAGCAGCAGCAGCAGCAGCAGCAGCAGCAGCAGGATCTGAAACTGCTGCAGAAGTTGCAGGAGCTGCAGTGACAGATGCATACACCCCTCTGCAGGACATGAAGCTCCAGCTGGAGTTGATGTACCATCTGCAGAGTCATGTGGGCACCTCTGCTGGCAGCAGCAGCAGGAGCAGCAGCAGGGGCAGCAGCAGGAGCTGCAGCAGGAGGGCGTCGGTATCAGGTGAAAGTGTTGCTACAGCAGCAGCAACGCCTGTTGCAGCAATACAGCCTCCAGCAGCATTCACAATTCCAGATGTGCTGCCATACCTAGGGACCAGCAGCACTTTCAGCAGCAGCAGCAGTGCCACTGGCAGCAGCAGCAGCAGCAGCAGCAGCCATAACGAAGGTGGTGTGCCTGCTGCCTCAATCACCCGCAGCGATGGCATCGATCATCTGCATCCGCAGTCAACTGTGCATTGGCAGCAGCAACAGCAGCAACAACCGTGGCAACAGCGGTGGCAGCAGCAGCAGCAGTGGCAGCATGAGTTAAAGCCACTCCTGCGGGGTTTTGTATCACCTCCCTTGGTGGCTGGACTGGTGGCCATTGCAATTGGCAGCTGCCCACCTCTAAGAGTAAGTCTGGACTTCAGTACTAATAAAAGTTTATTAGTAATGTTTTTACATTGATAAACATCATAAATCTTCATGAGAATTTGGTGGTTAACAGAATATCATTATTCTTTACGATGTGTGCATAAAACTTGTTTGGTTGTTGTAAGTGAGCAGCCAAGAAACAGGCATAGCAGTTGTGCCTTGAGCTTGGCACCCAGTATCCTTTACACGAAATGGAACAACCTCTACCTTCTCTGTTCCTGGCAGCAGAGCCCCCCCCCCCCCCCCACAAGCCTAGAAGTTTTGTCGGGTTTCTTTGCGGATGCTGGTTGTATTCAAATTCTCCTGCTATCTGTGACTTCTGATCAATGTTTAGATGTTGGTATATTAGCTGATCTGCTTCAACGCCAGGGATGCAAGCAATGGCACTGTACGCCAAACCGGTTGCACGACCACGCACAAACACAGCACGTTAGCACAAATTAAACATGCAGGTTGGCTTGTGAGATACGTAC
Source organism: Coelastrella sp. MACC-549 (assembly GCA_018290735.1). Classification (NCBI taxonomy): domain Eukaryota; kingdom Viridiplantae; phylum Chlorophyta; class Chlorophyceae; order Sphaeropleales; family Scenedesmaceae; genus Coelastrella; species Coelastrella sp. MACC-549. The sequence goes on from JABEVS010000445.1 coordinate 48,081, forward strand.
CCCAGTGGTCGCCAGCCAGCCATGATCATCAGTGACATTCACTCGACAGCCATGATATGTTTGTTCACTGCTGCAGGATGCTCTCTTCACTCCCAGTGGATCACTTTCCCTCATTGGCGACTGCATTGACCTGCTTGGCCAGCCCCTAATTCCCACACTGCTGCTGGTGCTGGGAGCCAACCTGGCAGATGGCCCAGGACAAGCACAGCTTCCTTGGCAGTCTGTTGCTGGTGTCATTGCTACCAGGCTGCTGCTGCTGCCGGCAGTGGGCTGTTTGGCAGTCATGATGGCTCAAAGCACTGGACTCATAGACATGCAGGTAGGGGCCTGGTACCTTGATACATTATCAACCGTGTATGCCGGTCTATGTTCAGCATTTCTCAATGTAATTCTAAATGAAATTTACCTAGTCGTTTCATTAATATCTGTGAGAGGTACTTCTGATTGGGAGGATAAAAACATATCTGTGACATTCAGATAAACATGAGCAATTCAGATCAATCACAAGAATGTCAGCAGTACTGTACTGTTGTCATCACAGTGATGAATTATGAGTCTGCAAAAATCTTTCAGATAACCCAAAACCCAACATATATCTCACAGGTAATGGTATCATGCCTGTGAATTACATTGTTGCTATTTCAAGCTTAGAAAAGAAAAAAGAACAAAAGAAAACAATCTGTGAGTTGTGATTAAATTGGAGAACAATAAATTATCTTTCTCTTGCATATGACTGTGCCTGCTCACATTTCCTTCAGGACCCTCTCACCATGATTGTGATGATGGTGTCCTGGAGCACGCCCACTGCCATCCTGGTTCACTCACTGGCCTCAATCCATCAAAATGGAGAAAATGAGGTCTCAGCACTGCTGTTCTGGGAGTATCTGGCCTGCATCGCCACACTGCCACTCTGCAGTGCCGTCTACTTGTACCTCATGGGCTGCTGCATGAGCTATACTGCTTAGTCGTGCCGCACGACAGTGCACAGTGTAAGGCTGCTGGGGGAAAACGAGCAGGCCATATCTGTAACTCTGTCAGCTACTGTGCTGGAGCAGTGTGATGAAGAGAACTGCAACGGCAGCAGGTGACCTGATTTTGATGCCCAAAGTGCTGCGTTTTCCTGCCTGTCTGCACAGCTGTTGGAGAGTTCACTCAGAGAGTCTGCCACTGGAGAGATCTGCACCTGCCAAGCAGATGATCAGCCATGCCACCTGTCCTGCTGTGGGAACGTCTGCTGAGCTTTTGTATCAGGCACCTCAGATCAGGTGCTGTCTAATCAGAGGGCAGAACCGGGTCCGACGGTGCCTTGTCTGATTGCAGTATTGTTTGTTGTACAGTTATGTGTACTGTCCACATCATGTAAACTATAGTATAGCTGCTTCCTGAGGGCTTCAGCAGCACCTGTCATGTCCTTTGTTTAATGGGGCGCGGGGCCGATGGCAGGATTGCTATGGCTAATGAATAACTTTTGTTTTATTTTGTGGTCACTTTGTAGTGGGGATTGGTATGATCGTGATGAGAATGTTGTGTTGACCTATGTCCCTATGAGCGATTCTGCTGGGCCCCCCGGGGTGCCCCTCTGGGGCCAGCTTGTATGGTGTGGTGTGGTGTGGTGTGGTGTGGTGTGGTTTGGTATGTATGGTTTCTGATATGATCATGATGGCCATCTGTCATCGCTCTCAAAGAATAACAAAATAACAAACCATAACATGTTGTGCTAATAATGTGTGTGTCAGCTGCAGGTGGCCGTTGACATTGTGTGCCATGAGCTGTACTGCGCTCTTTCGACCTGTGCAGCTTGCCAAACTGTAGAGGGGTTTTATTAACACCACTGGCACTTGCATTCATCAGTAAATGGTCATCAAGCATGTACATACAGATACGTCCTCCTGGCTGCACAAGCTCAAGGAACAATTCCAGATGATCCAGACCACAATAAAGAATGTGATCAGATCAATACTGTGTATTGATAAGTGATCAGAGTATTCTCTGCACATGATCCATGACCCCCTCAGTGTTGCTTATCATGTGTTAGCGCTTCACTTGGCTGCATCAGCTGCAATAGCTGCAGGATGCATGCCAGGCACAGAGTGGCTCTTATGAAACTCATTCAGTGTATTGCATACCTATTGAAGTGTCCCAGGGGCAAGCACATCATGCATGCATTGATCGCTTGCCAGCTAGGCTGCAGAGGCCTTACCTGTGTGCAGACATGTGGAAATCATGAGGCTGAGTTAGCCATCAGCCATAGCAGTCAAAAGTTTGGCTCCAAACACAAATCTCGTGAGCCAAAATTGTGCTGAGTGGAAGATAAGAAATGATGCTGCGCATTGGGCAGGTCAGACGCCATTTTCAGATGCTGTTCACATTGGCAACTGAATGTGACAATTTGTGGCATATGATTGTGACCTGTGGGCCTATGCATGGTGCTGTCGCAAGCATGCTTGATTGTTTGTTATGTGTGTGTTCCAAGCAGGTGATCTCGCAACTTGCGAGCCCAGTGGGCTTGCAAGCTGCGACGCCAGAGCCGGCATCGCATATGTATTAGTCATGGCCTTGTTAGAGGGCTTCCAGACCGGCTGTTGTGCATGGGAAGCTTCAAGCTTGGGCCAGCCGGTCTGGAAGCCCTCTAACAAGGCCATGAATAATCGATTGATCACGTGTTCTGTGACGTGTTATGATGTTATAGATTAATATCTGCAATAGTTCTGAAGAACACCTGCAAGCGATTCGGCTCGATTGTTGAATGTCGCCAAAGGAGGATCACAAGCACTCAATAGTAGAACACAAAGTAACAACAACAACATTCACTGTCAAGTCATTGACAGTGATTGTCACCAAATGGCACTGGCGATGAAGCACCTGCCATGGTATAACAACTGGCCAATGGCAGGCCATGCTGCAGACGGTGTGTGCTGACACAATGGGCCTCAAGCAGATGGGGAGAAAGTGTAAATAAATGTTCATCTAATTTGGTACAAGGCAGCCCGGCTGTATACAAGGGCCATGTATACCTCTGCAGAACATGGGGCCTGATTTGAAAGTATGGAGTGAAAGTGAAGTCACAACACTACTTGGGGCTGCATAGGGCCAAGCAGAGGAACTGGCAGTTTCACAAGGATCTCACATGCTACCCAATGCAGATGGAGGCAAGCAGCAGATGGTTCAATAATGCTGCTGTTGCCTTGACCGCTAAGGTCGCTACTGCAGCAACATATGGGGCATGGACTGCTCCCCGAGTATTGATCACCTGGCGTCTACCCACAGAAGCCAAGAACACTCCAGATGGAAAAAAGACGCCAAAGAAACTGTGTGGAATTCCAGCATGCTACTGACTGTCTACTGTCTACTGCTCTGTTGGGCAGCCCGCACATGCAAACGCTCTATCTTCTTATTTTGGCAAAGCCATATCATCCTCATCAAAGTCATCTTCGAAACGATTGAAAAAGTCAGCGTCCACCATCTTTTCCTGCACAGTTGCGCCTTCGATGCCTTCAAGCAACTCCCGCTCGCCCTCATCGTACATCATGAAGTCTGCTGCAGCTGCTGGTGACGGCTTCATTGAGCTCTAGTTGCAGCTAACAGCTGCCACAAAGGCTAGGCTGCTGTGCGTGAATCGTGTAGTGGCTTCCTGCTGATGGTGTTCGCTAGCACAGGACATGCAACCAGTTCTCGCCTTACAAGACGCAGCCTATGGGAAAAGATTGGCATAATATGCAAGATATGGCAAGGATAGTACTAAAGAACAAAGACTGCCAATGACAGTTGCTAAGCCCTACCAGATGACTCTTCTTCTGCTTCCTAAAGAGGTGTGGAGTTGCTGTCGGGTCAATAAGCGCCGTCATAAGTACCGTGCAGTACATTGCCATGAGCGTAGCACAGTCACGCCGCGTCTGACCTGCTCTGGCGACCAGTGTGCCTAGCTGTCCTGCTTGCAGTTCTTACTGCAGTATGCCGGCACTTTGAGTCAATCATCCCTCTGTCACAACGGCCTTAACAACCGTGAAACATCTGACCAAGTATACCCATCGCATCTCGCATCAACCGCTACTTGCAGCACGCAGCAAGCCAATAAGGTGTCTACAGTATGCACTCATGGCAGTAAATGCTATGGCTGATGGTATCAATTATTATTAGTAGTATGCACTCAGCAAGAGCAGTCAATACTACGGTAGCAGCAGCAGGGTTAAGGCTCGTGGGTGGCCGTGTTCTATTGAAGATAGCTGGAGGATAGCTAGTACCGTAAGCACCAGGCAATAACGTAATCGCTGTGATAGCACGCACATCATGCATAATATGGGTCAATTGTGGCTTCTGCTGAGCTCATGACACAGGACTGGGAAACACTCAGCAGCTCCAGCAGCATATATAGCACAGACAAAATCGACGTTATGTACCCACAGTGACAAAGCAGACACCCCTGTCTGTGATCACAGAGTCATGACTTGAAAACACAGCCGCATGCAGTAACTAGTAACCTTTGCCACCTGATAGTCAGAAGCCCACTTTGATCCAAAGTATGCAACAATACCCTGGCCCTTGCCTGGCAAGGGCCAGGCTCCCTGGGGGACCTACTCTGTCTAGGTGCACTGCATCTCTGGCAGACACCATAACAAAGCCCAACTCGGGCTCAGAGCATGGCGGTAGGTCATTTCGACCTACTTCAACAAGAAGCACCAAGTCCAACCAACTCATTATCTGATGAAGAACTGAAGCTGTCTACATGCAGTAGCTTTGTATCCTGTCAAACATCACACCCTGTGCTGAAGGCCACTGGCCGCCAGGGCCGGTAGTATGGTTGTGGCCAACAAAAGGCTGAGGCTGAGGCTGAGGCTTAGTCCCTGGTGCCGCATCTGCCACAAAAGGTTTCAACTCGGCGGGGGGGGGGGGGGGGGGGGGGTCCACCCCAGCCCCGTGTGCAGGGTATCCAGCGCCTGCAGCAGCATCTGTAGGCAACAAAAGGTTACCGGCACAGAGATTCCTCCTGTCCTCCTGGCCCGGC
>JABEVS010000446.1:0-27817 GCA_018290735.1 Coelastrella sp. MACC-549
GTTTACACCGGCCGTTACCCTGAAAACTCAGGGAAATGTGCCCCGGTTAAGGTTTGAACCCGAGACCTAAAGCTTCGGATCCCTGTAACTTAACCAGTAGACCACGTGATTACCCTCCCGCCGGAGACAGCCAACCTATATATTTGTTTTTAAACATGTGACGCATCAATAAACATCACCTCAGGCTGCAGCCAACAGCCATCGCTGTGCCACCCTTTACAAACTTCTGATGACCAGACTCTCAGAACAAGTATCACTGCCAGTAGATGCAAGAAGCTGCGATGTATATATCACACTCCGGTATAGAAAGGGTTGCAAAAGTGCTGGGTTCTGTCAGGTTCACGTTCCACCGGTACTTGGCCAGCCCTTGAGACCACCATGTATATCACTTAATAAGTATCACTTGATAAGTAACACTAATATCCATAGCACCACTGGAATCCATAATATAACAACCATACTATTTTAACAGTAATAACCCAATAATATGATGTCTTGGCAACCCGTCACTGTCAAAATCTCTTGCTCATTCCAGGATCTGACCAGCCCCGGGGGCTTACATAATGAGCAGCCCATGAAGATGTGACCGGTCTGTTCAGGTCCACTGCAGATTGAATCCACTGACTACTTTCACAACCAACAATGGCGTTATAACGTTAGGGTAGCCCTGCAGTCTAACAAAAGTAGACAACACAGAGCAGCGCAATCCTCCATATCGTATGGCAGCAAAGACTACATGCAGCACTGATGTACACATGCAGAATCTGAACCAGCGTTGAGGGCTAAACTAGCAGTGTAATGATGTCAGCCAATAAATACAATGCGAGCAGACCAGCCATCAAGGCTGTGGAGATCGTGATCGACCTGGAGCTGCTGTGATCAAGTCTTAGCCCACTGGACATGCCACATAAAGCCCATGGATGCTCAAAACCTGTCACACAAGCTTCATAAATGGCTCACAGTCTAGGCAATCATAAAGCCTTTTCATACGCAAAGACACTGTGTGGATCTTTGCCAGTCTCATCACAAATGCTTCCACACCGGCAACACTAACGAACGCTCCTACAAAAACCACTGACAACACAGCGCATTGACGCACCAGGTGGCATCTGGCGGGCAATGCACGATTTCTGATGTACACGTCCTGAGCACAACCAACAGCAATTCATCCTGTGCCATTCAACATCTGTATAAATAAAATGTATGATGCAGGTCACATCATGGTGGGGCAGGTTGTCAGTCAACCAAATGACTGGCCACCTTCAAGTGACATTCCTGCTAACAATAGCCCCAGCCCACAGGCTTATGCAATAGCCATATTGATGCAATAGTCATAATCATGATCATAAATCCTGATCAGCTGGATCATAAACCCTGATCAATTGGACAATAAACCCTGGACAGTTGAATGGTACTGAAACCAAGGTGCTGTGACATGTGACTCTTATGTCACAATGGCTGACCTAATGAGCTACTTAGCTCAATCTGCAGCCGCTGGATCTGCAGCCTGAAAAATGCAAAACAATGCGCACATGCTCCTACTCAAGCCAAGATGCCCAGATAAATAAAATATGTTTGCCACCAGACGGATCACTGGCCACCATGGCAAGTTGGCCCATGCTGCAGCACCATGGTGTGGCACGACACGTTGAGTGCTTATCTTCGTGTTACGCACAAAATAACAAGTTCAACACATGCTTTGAGCACAAAGGTACCATGACGTGAAAGTGACATGTTACTAACATGAAGCTAACGGTGTGCAGGTGTACCAGGGGACACCCCAGCACGCCGCACATCATCCCGGCTGATGATGCACCCGGCCTTCAGTAACTGTTTCATAACAGCAGAGGCATTCACCCGCACTCATGCCCATGCTGCAATATGCACGTACATGCGGTATATATGATGATACCTGGCTGCAATATGCACGTACATGCGGTATGTATGATGATGATTAAGGTGGCTCATCCACTTGATGAGCATGTTGGAAGGCAGCCCAGGAAGGTAGCCCCAGGACCAATGAGCTACACACAGTCAGTCCTTTCAAGAGCTCACACCTTTTCAGGGGCACACACCTTCACAGATATGCATGCGCCTTCAATAACAATTCCACTCTGAACTCACCCAACAGAGCTTGATTGCGATGCATAGAAGATAATTGTGATACCTAACAAGGTAACTGTGATACATAACAACATGATTGTGATACATAACAACATGATTGTGATACATAACAACATGATTGTGACACATAACATGATACACATTGTCGCTGAGAAGGCCCAAACAGCCTGCAACAATCTTACAATCCTATCCTGCCAACTCACCAACGCTGACTCTGCTCAATGCACCAGATGTCCCCCGAGACACAGTAGTGAGTTTTATGCCCCTGGGGTTTTGAGTTTTATGCCCTGGGGGTTCATGTTCCCAGGTTCCTGTCATCACTCGAAACCCCCATGCAAAAACACTGTTGATGATTGCGCCGTTAGAACTAATACCTGTTAGAACTCATACACACATACTGCTTGCAACAATTGCAATAACACGCATGTCATAACTACCATCATACGTGTTGAGTTAAGACAGGTACAATAACAGCAACATTGATTCAGCGAGGGTAGCTGCTAGCAAGCCCTGTCGGCGACGCCTGCAGTACTCTACTCTGCATCCACTGCTGCTGCCGCTGCTGCTGTGCAGCGGCTGGTGGTGGCCCAGGTAGTGGCCTTGATGGATTGCTCAAAGCAGTTGCCCCTGACAAGCTGCTGGAGTCCCCACCGGCATCACTGCTGCTGCTGCTGCCAGTAGGAGCAGCAGCTTCGACAGCTGTGGGTGTCTTCTGCCTCTTCTGTGGTGGAGGTGGAGGTGGGGGCATTAGCAGCTTCTGCAAAATAAGCTGGTACGTGGTAGGGTGGCTGCTGCTGCTGCTGCTGCCAACCACTGGAATTGTTACCACAGGGGGCTGCTGCTGCTGCTGTTGACCTCCAGCAGCTGAAACAGCAACGCTGCTGGCGGCAGCAGCAGCAGCAGCAGTTGCGGGAGGTGATTGGGATTGACTTCTTGACCTCTTGCCTAGTACTTTTCCAGCTGGGCATGCACTGCTGCCAGCACCCGCAGCAACAGCAGCAGGTGGAGTACTGTTGAGCCCACCACCCTGCTTCAGCTGTTGCTGCAACTGTTTCCACAGAAGGCTCTGCTGCTGTTTGTTTGCTATTGCTGCAGCTGCCAGCTGGCAAGTAGAAGTGTCATCTGACTGCCGCTGCTGCTGTTGGTGTTGTGGCAAGACACCGTTCACAACAGCAGCAGCAGCAGCAGGTGTCGCAGAAGAAGCACCCATTGCTGCTGCTGCTGCTGCAGCAGGGCCCACCAGTAAGCAGCCAGCTGGCAGCTCAACATAAGAGCGTCTGCTCAACTTCACTGCCCTGTAATCTCTGCTGCTGTCATGAGCAGCAGCAGCAGCAGCAGCAGCTTTGGCCTGCTTTTGCCGCAGCACACCTGGCATAACCACAGCATAATCTGCTGCTGCTGCCGCTGCTGCTGAAGGCTGCTGCTGCTGCTGATATGATCCGCTTGAGCCACTGTGGTGGGACATCTGAGATACTGATTGCTGCTGCTGCTGCTGCCGTTTGATCAAGCGGCCTATGAGCAATGCCAGCAGTGGGCTCTGCTGCAGCTCCAGCAGCAACCTTTCCTGCAAGCTCTCTTTTGTGAGCACTTTCTGGCCAAGTACAGCAGCAGCAGCAGCACGTTGTGCAGTGAAGCTCAGAGGTTTCTGCAGAGTGCGTTTGATTGCTGTTGCTGTTGCTTTCGGTGCTGCTGCTACTGCCGGTGATGATGGGCGGCAACAGCGTGAGTAGACATCCTCTGAGCATGTCGGGTGTAAACGTTTCTTCACACCTTCAGGACCTACTGCCCCAACCGCCGCTGCTGCTGCTGCTGCTGGCTTGCTGCTAATGCTTTCTTGCCTGAATACTGAAGCCCCTGCAGCACTACTGCTTGCTGCCAAACTCCTGCCACTATTTACTGCAGCAGCTGCCAGCTTGAGAAATTGTGTGGTGTCTAAGCTACCCAGCTTAGCAAGCATGCCAAAGTCCAAGGGCTCAAGCGGTAGATCTGCAGCTGCTGCAGGGTTTAGCGCAGCATCTGCTGCTGCTGCTTGACTGTTTTCTTGGCCTTGAATTGCAACAGCTACATCTGCCAGCTCCATCAAACTGTTACAATCAAGACCCACCGCTGCTGCTGCTGCTGCTGCTGATGGTGGCGGAGGGACGCTGCAGTGTGAGCTTGAGCCAGTGCCTGCATGTGCTGCTGCTTCTGCCGCGATGCGCTGCTGCTGCTGATTGCAGAAGGTTGGACTGCATGTCAACTCGTCAACAGCATCAGCTGCTGCTGCTGCTGCAGTAGGAGATAGATTGCCAGGTGTCTTGGGTGATGCTGGCGCCCCTGCTGCTGCTGCTGCTGCTGCTGCTGCTGTGCTTGTTGTGCAGCTGCTCTGGTGCAGCAGCAACTCGTGGTGCATTCTTGCCGCCAAGGGTGTGAGGTTTGAAGCGCACCTGCTGTCCCTGCGCAGAATGTTATACTCTGCTGGTAGAAATGCACCTGAATCTGGTGCAGCGATGGAAGGGAATGTAGCTTCTGAGGACTGATGTGCAGCTGCTGCTGCTGCAGAACTGCCGTGTGGTCGTGCCATTGCTGCTGTGGGATGCTGCTGCGTTGGGACGGTTACAGCGTCTGCAGTAGTTGCTGCAGCTGCAATTACTGGCCCTTTGGGCCAAGGTGCTATGTCACGCGCCTTGGTTTGGTCACGCACTGTTGCGCACGGGCCCATGTATACTGTTTTTCGACCGTTGACGCTGGTGTAGACGGCCGTGCGTATCTCGGCCCTTTGCAGATCTATGCTGTAAGCACAAATCTGAGATTGAATGCTGTAAGAAGAGGGGAGAAGGCCGTATGTCGTTGTCTGGTTTACGACCGGGACGCTTGCTGCGCAGGAGGTAGGAAACCTGCATAATAATAGAAGGGCACTTAATGATTATTGACTCACTTAATGACACAGATATGGCAGCTGCATATGCATTGCAGGGTTCGTGTAAGCATCACTACTGAACAGACCTTCTACGCCCTGCGCCGTGAAAGCCTGATAGCAGCGAAATGCTTGTGGATGTTGTCTGTTATGTAATAAAAGCGACGTAGGGTACGTATATGTTCTGTGCATGCGGCAGGTAGGCTGATTAGAAGTGAATTGCACAGAATGGATATATAAACGTTTGGCAAAGGGTTGCGCACAACAACTGAGACTCACAGTGCACATGATGGACGGCGAATGTATGGAACGCAGGCGATGACGTTTTGGGTCATTGGGCATGCATAAGCAGCTACCCTTTCAGGTATGACATTTGTTGGTCACGGCCACCGAAGTGACCTTCCCGCTCGTTCTGCAAACTGACATAGCTCACCTTTCGTTTGTGAATGCTTGCAGCTCCGCAGGCGTGTTGCGGACGAACAGTCAGGGCTGCGCTAATACGGCGAGCTAGGCGTAAGGACCTACCAGCGCGGGACGGACTGAAGATATAATCCATAACAGCCTGAGAGACGCTTGACTCGTAAGAATGAAGCCAAGTGACCGCACGCAGAGCGGGAAGTGTGAGCATGTGCCCTTGTTATTTTTATCACCCATCACCTCAAGACGAATCCCGCTGCTTTTGTACAGCATCGGCCTGATACAAAAATACATATAGATTGCTGAACCCTTGTTAAACAGACTGCTACTCACAACGACCACTGGATTGGATACTTCACGTGGTCGTAGGCACTTTCGCTCTGAACTTGATGACTAGCGGCTTCGATCACTCTTTTTATCCACACTCCCCATGCACTGTGATGATGATTCATAACAGACCTTGAACGCCCATTAACCCGCCGCCAGTCAGCTACTACGCACGAATGCCTTCTCATCAGAAGCAGAGTCTGTGCCAACGTGGCCCCGTAAACTACCACACCGAAACCGAGAATGCTACCATATGTTATTCTGGTTACCAAGACAATAGTCAGATTATGTTGCTTGCTGTTGATGCATGCCTCCGGGCAGCAGTGCTGACGCGTCGATTCCCCAACAAAACGTCTTATACCCACAGGGTGCGTGGCACGCACACGCCTGCACACGCCTTATATTGCAGAGATTCGCGTTCTTCTTTAGTGCCACAGTCAGTGATGAGCGGCATATATGCAGATACTGTAACTAGTAGTGCCACTAGCGCGCAGGTAGTGCACAGGTAACAGAACAATTATGTAGCACCTAGTAAGAGCAAAACCATGTACTACCTGATTCTACTGCCAGCATATGCAGTGGGCTTATCGTAATTCTTTGGGCGAAAGTACGTCAAACTGTCAGAAGACATGGCAACCAAAATTTGGCAGCTGTCTGATATCGGCCCATTCGGCCTGTAAATAATCTTATAATTACGTTGCTGCTTCAATTTGCCTTGAGATGCTAGTGCATGCACTGTGCAGTTCTGGCCCACTCGGAGTGAGTCACGTGCCGGGCAGGCACTTCTGCCGCACACGCTGGAGCTCCTGAGCCTGCAGCAGCAGCAGCAACAGCAGCAGTAGCAGCAGTTGTCTCCACTGGAGTGGCACTGCTCCAGAACACAACCTACCACATCATCCCCTGACATGCCAAATACTGTTTTATATCGCTTAGACCAGCGCACTCCAATGAACCTGAGCTTTGCTGCCACAAAGTATCATAGACTTGATGTAAAAATTGAGCCATGCAGCAAGGTGAACTGAGGATAAGCTTGATGTCGTTGGCTGTCGTTCACAGACATGGCACCGCATGTCAGCACATTTCCAAAGCAGTTCAACTTGCTGTGTGGCTCAATCATCTGTGCATTTGCTATTATGATATGATAGCATTGAATTTGCTGCATGGCTTGGATTCTTGTGATTAGTGAACTGTGAAGCAACAGGTGTGCTGAGCAACAAAGCTTGCTCAGATTCTTTCACAGAACATGATGTCAGCACGTCTACGACTTCATGATCTAATGATGCTGCATGTCTCTGTCTCTTCCACATGTTTTCATTGCTATTCTTATTTTTCATAATATAGTTGTTTGTTGTATCTCTTGTACTTGCATGTCAACAATTCTAGGGCTTCTTTGCAGAACAGTAGAGGGGTGTCCGCTGCAGACACACCAGCTGCCTGAAATCCCTGACACCAGCCCTGCAGCCCACCTGCCAGTCAAATCTGCTTCTTAGATGGTCCAACTCCTCTTGTACATGGCCACAGTAACTGCTGTTACTGCTGCTGCTGCTGCTGCTGCTGTTGTTGGTCAATACTGTTGGCAGGCTGCCAGCAACAAAAGGCTTGCTTTTGTAGTACCAGTACGTTGAGTGTATTGCTACACGTTCTTTTGGCATGACGAATATTCCCTCTTTACGGGTCTCCAAACCTTCAAGCTTATGAAGCACATCCATGCCTGCTGTCACACGGCCAAAGATCTGCAGCGGCGGCGGCAGCAGCAGCAGCAGCAGCAGCAGCAGCAGGTTTCAAAGACATGTCACTATAATGTCACCGTAGTAGCAACAAACAAGGGGCTGCATACAGAAGCAAACCTCTCTGGGTACTGTATTGCTGGGTTGAACCTGAGCCATCACAGCAAAGCGCCTACATTCTTGCAGCCCGACAACATGCTGACTGATGATCAACAGCAACGGTAGCAGTGATCGACTGCTGTCACATACTGTTGGCGACTATGGGCAACAGGTCACTGCTCAGTGATGAGGTGCCATTATCAAGGTATAAATGCATATCCTGAGGCTGCAAATATCCATACCCAGGGGTGATAGCCAAACTAACAGATGCTGCTGATCAAGCGCAGCTCCACTGCAAATATTATATCCATCAGTCAACTGTTCACTGCACACTGCATGTTGAGTTGAGTTGGGCATTCATGATGGACATGCTGGTGTGACCATGTATTCAGTACAGTGCATGCTGACACTGCACATTGCTCAAATAATTGAAAAAGCTTTGAGTAAACTGATATAATAATCCCTGGCCCCTCGTTGCCACTGGCCAAACAGCACAGCAGAGACATTTCCAGCCACCAAGACGTACAAGCCATAGCATAAATCATATACAGAGCAATATTATATATGTAAGACAAATGATAGGCATGTGGTGGACTTCAACAGATTGCTGCCTCACTGTGTACTTCATGTCCAGGTGTGGGGCAGCACCCAGCAGGAAGGAGAATGAGGACTGGCCGCTGTTGGGATCATCAAATCGGCCCATTGACACAACCCCCTCAGTGTGCTTGACACCAGCCTGGACTTCCAGGGGAACCTTCTTGTCTGCCTCAGTCTGGGTCAGCAGCAGCAGCAGCAGCAGCAGCAGTTGCTGCCTCAGGCTGCAGCAAGTGAGGGATAGGCCCAAGAGTAACCATGAAACAACTCTGGCCATGCAGGAGTGGACCTGCCATGCAGGAGTGGATGTGCGGCATCATGTCAAAGATTTTATGCTGAGGTGTAAGATCACCTGATACACGCCAGAAAAGGTTGATTGCTTCAACTTTGTGACTATTCATTTTTGTGTAAACTGTCTATGTCCTGCCCTGCGGGAAACTCTTGCAAGTGCTTATAGCATACTTATAGCAGTTTTAGATTACAAGCGTGGTTCCGTTCTATTGTTACATTCCTGTTGGTACCACACCCCTAGTACCAACATTGTTTATGGAAGTGAATTTGATGCTGCTTGCTGATGCATGTAATGCATTGAATGCATGTAGTGCAACATGCTGCTGTTTTACCTGTTGCTCAGGGTTCATGGGGAGCTGTCGGCCTCCTATCACATCTGCCACTTGAGCCACAAAACCCTTGTCAACCCGAAAAATATGATTGCCTGCAGCAAACAGGGGTGACAGATGAACGCGCAGAACAGTTGGTGATATGACACTCTTGCTTACTGTCGGTCACTGACGTTGACATGGTATCAAGAAGAGAGAGCAAGTGTGCAGCATGTGGACCTTGATTGAAGTTGCAAGAAAGTTCCGGCTCAAGGTTCAAGGTTGCAACATGATTATATCAAACAGCCAGAAGCACTCAGATTATTTTTTTCATATCTTTTGCTTTGAGTTTGCGGCATGTTATGGGCCTCTACCAGGTGCCAACCCAGTAAGGTAGACTGGAAGAGGATGAGATGCATTCTGGGACACGAACAGTCAGGCAGCGCCATGATGAGGCCATGACCATGTTTCAATTGACTATCACTACTGCATCGCCAGCAATTGAAGCATAAGCTGTCATGGCAGACTCCACTGTTGTAATAATTGATCTTAGCTCTACGAATCCGGTTCTGCGCCTCTACTTCCAATAGTAGCAGTAATCCTACTAGTGCTGTTGCGGTGCTGTGGCTACTGTTCCTGGACGAACTGCAGCGCCTGGCTTGCGTCAGCCCACCTGTGTATGCTCCTAGCGTCACCAATTTGAAAATATGCTGGACTGTGACAGGAGCCACCTGCGATGCGTACAGCGTCAACTGTCCCAATGAGCTCAGGCACTGCATTTGCTGCTGACAACCAGTGGACACCATGCCGGGCACCACACACGGTGCAGATTGGCGCTCTTAAGATCTGAGTTTAGATTAATGTGCACAAGACGGACCTCAGGATAGAAGCCGAACTCGACATCGCCCCAGTTTGTTTGAAATACAACACGTTCATCGCTAAGCCTTGCTTCGTCTCCTGCTGCCCGGCAGAGTAGCACAGAAGTACACAGAATAATGGCAATATGCGTCTGCATGATTTTGTGAGCAAGGCATAATAGCAGCACACCAAAAAGCCACATCAGCCGCTTCAACGGTCCTCCGCTCAGAACCAGGAGCAGGCCACTGCATGCAGGATGATATTTCAGATGCTGACTGCGTTTTTAGAGAGGATATATATTGGAGTTGGGGCCTTGTCTTGAACAATGATTCCTTAACATCATTCAAATTGCAGCATATCAGTAGAACAGCAGGCTGCAACAGCAGGAGTCACGCCCGCTGCAGATCATATCTTGATGCTGGAACATACACCGCAGATCATGTAATACAATCGACAGGCTGCTAAGCACGTGTGCATGCAGCTGTGAGAGCTCCCTGAAGCATAAGCGTTCGCTGCTGACATGCCAGGTGACTTGGCTCCCCCTCACACACCGCGCCATGCAGCGCAGGCTTCGTTAACAGACCCTTCCTCAAAACCTTCACCAACTGTTGCATATTCGGTCAAATCCCACACAAAACACAGCATAAAGCCAGCGCCACACCACGCATCCATGGCTTAATAACCTCCTAATCCGGGACTCACAGTGACTTGCAGGAAGCCTAGCAGTGCTACTACTGCCGCGACTTTACTGTGTTTGCTAGCCAGTCTAAGCCCTCATACAGCCCTTCCCCTCTTATTGCTATTGCACTCTGAACATGCCACCGCCGGTTGCGCAGTTCAGGCAGACCCAGTGCTTCACAGACCTCTGCAGGTGTGGCGCAGCCCCGCATGTCCTGCAAACATCAGCAGCAGCAGCAGCAGCAGCAGCAGCAGCAGCAGCAGCAGTGAAGCACAGGTGAGTTCATAGGTCTACATGACGAACAGGATAACAGGGCAGGGGGGCGTGAGCAGCAAGCAGCTGCTGCTGTTGATCCTGCAGCTGCATGACCACGACCACCCCAACACCGCTGCTAGCAGCCGCTGCTGCTGCTGCTGCTACCATGATCACCTCGCCTCATGGCAGCAGCATGCATGAGCTTCTGCTAGGCTCTAAATCAACAGATGCGAGCCCTGCAAGGCATCATGTATGTTTCGCTACAGGGCTGCTAGCTGACAACCGTTGCTAGTGCACTTCCCATGATGTGTTCTAAATTCTTCCCATGGCAGCAAGCTGTCATCCGCTTCTAATACCCTGTCCATTACCATGACAAAACCCTGAATGACAAAACCCTGAATGACAAAACCCTGAATGATCTGTCAATTTCAACATCAATTGCGACTAACTTCAGCACAAACTAGATGTCAGCTTTTTCCTGCTGTTCCTGGGCCGCATATGGCTGCATGTCACTGCTGCTAACTGCAGTCTGACTGAAAGGCTGCTCTGTACAAAGGCCAACATCCATGCGGCTGCAGTTACTTCTGCTGCTGCTGCTGCTGCTGCTGTTACAGCTGCTGCTGCTACTACTTCTGCTGCTGCTGTTGGCCATTGGATGCTGCTACCATTGCTGTTGCTGCTGCTGCTGCTGTTGGCCTACTGTGCACAGCTGCTTGAGGAGTCTCAGCTGGGACTGTTTGTCAAGTGTCTTGCTGTTAACAGCACTGCTGCTGCTGGTAGTTACATATCACACTTATTGATATCACTGCAGAGTGATGAAGTTGTTCACTGCACCCACTGCTGCCATAGGACCTGCAGCATGTTACTCATTAGATCTACACGCGCGATTCTGATAGCCTGATAGTCTGTTTGAGACAATAGTATTCAATTTTTCTCAGTGAATGTATATAGCATTCATCAGCTTCATCCATGCGATTTCAATCAGCAGATGAAATATTTCAAGCAATATTATTCATCATTACATCTCAGTCAATATATATGAATAGAGCATTGCTCGTTATTCCATCTATTGGCCTAAAAGAAAAAACCCAGAGGTCCTACCTGTTTGTTTGCAAAGACCAGCACTGCGCTGTTCTTCATGAGCGGGTCGCTGATGATGCTGCGGAATTCCTGCCCGGCCCGACCCAGCCTGTCCCTGTCTTGGCTGTCTACAACAAAAATCAGCGCATCTGTGTTGTTGAAGTAGTGACGCCTGCACAGGGACATGTTCAGCATTCGTTTGCAGCAGCAGCAGCAGCAGCAGCAGGAAGAGGAGGAGGAAAAGGAGCAGGAGTGAGGAAAGGAAAGGGTTGTATCAGAGTATGCTGACTCTGCAAAACAGATGATACACTGAACTAATAGCAGCTGCAGGACGCTGCGACTGCTACTGCTGTCCATTCAGGAACAAGCAGTTCTGTTGACAAAGGAATGCAACAATGTTGTTGCTGACAAGCGCTGGGTGTGGCAAGCAGTTGCAGGATGATGATGCTCAGCTGCTGCATCAGCTGCTGCATTCCAGCAAATGTGTTGGGTTCCTATACCTTGCAGCAAACTAGTACAGATATACGAGCTGTGCTACTGATAGCGCCCAGCGTTTTTGTGGCTACTGCTGCTGGATCAAAAGTGCAAGTAAGGCTTTGCTGCACTTCTGGGTCCTGATTCTGCTTACCACAATGGACGCAACTTCTCCTGGCCCCCTACGTCCCACACTGTGAACACTACGTTCTTATATTGCACTTTCTCTACGTTGAAGCCTATGGTTGGCACTGTTGTGAGGACTTCCCCGATATGCAGCTTGTACAGGATTGTGGTTTTGCCTGCTGCATCTAGACCTAGCATCACTACGCGCATCTCTCTGTTCCCTGCGAGTGCGACAACGAGAGCGTTTCCAGCGGTTCTTCAGCATAGCTACAGTAGGTCCCAGTGCACATAGGACAGCAGTAGGCTTGCATGATACGGCGGGAGAGGCATGCTGTTGATGATTGCAGTGCCTAGTTCACAGTTCTGATGACAAAAATGGGATTGAGCTTACCAAACAGCGAGTCGAACAACCGTGTAATGGCTTGTCCCATTGTGGTCGCTGCAGCATGCAAGTGCCAAATGTGTCTGGCGTCTCTGATCTATCGCACAGCCGGTAACCGCAATACATTCATTATGTTGCAGATATCCTCGCAATTCTGGACCAATACATGCTGCTGCCCCCAGAATGCACCAAAGGTGGCTCACTTATGCGCGCTGATGCTTGCCACCTCTTGAATATCGCATGAACATACCGGCACCTAATGGCCTGCGCTGTTTCTGGTGGAGCCTACAACAGACCTGACCAGCTGTCCATAGGAAGTGACATGCAGTACACTTCTCCCGCCTAACAAAGGGGCTTGATGGGCCCGCAATCGAGACACTCAACTTTCAATCCCACCACCTACGTACTGATAAGAGCCTCAGTGGTCGTTACAGCTGCGTTTATGGATCTTCCAGACCCTGATGGCCAGGTGTATCATTGCTGATCAGTGATCCGGCCACAGATCATCACTCGCTGACGTGTCAGCAGCAGCAGCAAGTACCGTGTATTGCAAGCATGTAACACAGGCTTATACTGGTAGATACTGGTGTCATATAGATGATCATCACATAATTAGTATCTGCCAACTGGGCCCGGGAAATCCAGGACGCCGCGGCTGATCACACCGGTGTGATACCACACTAGTGTGGTACCACACTACCGGTACACTGGTATAGGTAGCTACCTGCAGCGACTGCTGCTTGGTGTACTTCAACACTGGGCTGGCTGACCTGAATGTCGGACATGCAGAATGCATTGTACTACGAACATTCACAGTACCAGATGTACTGTTCAACAACTGTGAAGTGCAACGGCTGCACATAATTCAGAACTTTGATTGCGGTGACATGCTCAAGGGGCTTATAGGGCATTGACCGTGGGGTGATTGAAGCTTTAAGAAAAGTTTGCTCCTGCTTAGAACAACACTACAACAGTATACTGGCAATCGCCTCGGACAACCCTACCAGCAGAGCTGCTAGCCGTCATAAGATCACGAGGCACGACAAGAGAGTGTAACTATTCCTCGTTGACATTGGCAGGTACGAATGAGCGTTGCGTTCACTAGGATTGGTTGCGCGCGCCTTGCCAAGGAAGGTGACGCAGCTGGATCATGCACCTGAGAGACATGTCCGCAGATATGCATATATAAGCATGAAATTCCTCAAAATTCTGTTGCAACTAGGCAAGTTTGGCCAACGTCAGAGCTTCTGAAGCCTGACAGAGAACACTGGTATTACGCGTCACTCCTAATTGCATTTGTCATGTGGGGGTAAACCCCCTGCACGCACACCTGTGATATCTTACACAAGCAATATGGCTTATCACAGCTAAACTGTCATGGCCGACATGCTGTAAGGGTTTTTTGGATTGCGCCGTGGCCGTTGTTGACAGGCGTCTCGAGTCCGTATAATCTGGCTCTCCGGGAGACTCTGCAGCAGTATGAATATACTATCATCAGCCTGAGTGTCACGCAGTACTACGCTGGCAACACCAGCAGCTAGAACGCCAACGGGAAGCTTGGTCACGTCAAATACTTCGAGGCAGTCAGACTTCAGCATATGCAGCTCATCTGACCCTATATCAAACCGGCCTCATTTGACAATGGAGCATCGTATCTTTGGACCGGATGTCTGCAGTCGCATCAAGCAAGAGGTGACCCTTTGCGTATTGGAGCAGCAGCAACTGCAGCTACACTCTTCATAGCGATTACCCGAATCCCTGCATCCACGGGGCACTCATAGAGCACATATACTCGTTTGCAAGCACTTCTCTGCTCTTCTGCATACACGTGACGGGCTCTTCTACACACAAGTAACCAAAGACACAAGTAACCAAACCAGATTCTGAGCACATTTGGATCCAACACAACATTTTGTTATCATTACTCCCTTTGTTCCCTTTTTCACTTTCTTGCATTGATTTTTACTATCTCACCCACCGGTTGTCATCTGTGCTGAGTGGCAGCAGCAGCAGCAGCAGCAGCAGCAGCAACAGCAACAGTGATTACCACTCAAACCCCGTCCCCTGCATCCCATCCTTGTTTCAACTTGTTTCATGATGCAACACATGTCATTCTGTCAGCTTATGCCTTCAGTCACCTAGACACACAACCACATCAGCCTACTGGACATGAAATACACAATTACAAAAGCAATGCCGCTGGTGTGCTACTCCTGCTTGGCTGTACATCTCACAAATGCCTATGACTTGATTGGCATGCATGTACCAGCACGCTGCTGTGCTATATCCCATTTTCTTGTCCTGCTGCTGCTGCTGCCCCTGCTGCTGCTGCTGCAGTTACTGCTGTTGCGAGAGCGCTGGTATGTTATTCTACTGGGCCTTGTCTTCCAGTATGTTCATGGGATATTCACACAGCTGGCCTACAGAATGCACAAGCCCGCAGGACAGCCACTGCATGATGTGGGATTTGAACTCGTGCCTGTAAGTCTCAGCAGCAGCAGCAGCAGCAGCAGCAGCAGCAGCAGCAGCGATGCAGCTTTGAGAGGCAGATTTTAGAGGCAAATTCTGAATATATCGGAATTACGCCTCTACTGCAATGACCACAGCAGCAGCAGCAGCAATGCCAACTGCAGTACAAACTGATCAGCAGTTGTCCCTGCTGCATTAAACCGCTGCCTGTGCATCTCAGCTTGAATTGAGAGTCAACAGCAGTGGTGCCTGTGACAAGTGCTGCTTGACACGTATCAAAGTACTATCTGATGGTCATATGAGTTGATTTGCGAGGTTTGATTGATCAGTCAGTTAAGGAGCAGTCCATTGATCGTGTGTAGCAGCACATGTTGCCAACGCTGCAGCTGAGGTAGCGCGGCTGTTTAATCAGCACGGCTGTGACAATCACCATCTTACATCTTTCAGAAAAGCAAGGATGATTTGTATAATGCTACATAACCATACCCGGTTAAGATAAGATCACTCTACTGCTGCTGCTGCTGCTGCTGCTGCTGCTGCTGCTGCTGCTGCTGCTGCTGTACCTGCAGGAACTTCCATCTCATCTACGCTGGATCAGTGAAGCACTTTTCACATTCCTGCTGCTGGCATTCACTGCCTGGAGCTTTTCACCAATATTTGTCAAGCGAGACTTCTCCACTGTGATTTTGTGGACCAGGCTGCTCACTGTACTAGTAGGTGCGTTCTGCTTTTTGCATCTTTGAAGAGGTTGAAGCTTCAACAACAGTGTTGTCAACGTAATGTTGATAATTGATCGCGCAATTAAATGTGATGTGCATGTTACATTGCGCAAAATAATATTATGTGTATAATACATTGCGCAAAATAATATCTTGTGTATAATACATTGCGCAAAATAACATTATGTGTACGATACATTGCGCAAAATAACATTATGCGTACGATACATTGCGCAAAGTAATGTTATGCGTATGTTACTTTGTGCAAAATGATATTATGTGTATGATACATTGCGCAAACTAATATTATGTGTATGATACATTGCACGAAATAATGTGATGTGCATGTTACATTGCGCAAAATGATATTATGTGTATGATACATTGCGCGAAATAGTATTATGTGTATGATACATTGCGCAAAAAAAAATTATGTGTATGATACATTGTGCGAAATAATATTATGTGTATGATACATTGCGCAAAATAATATTACGCGTAAGATGATCCATGACATACAACCTGATCATGCACCCCACCGGCAGCAGCAGCAGCACCAGCACCAGCAGCAGCAGCCTTGCTTGTGATGTACAACCCCACCACAAGATGTACCACTGCTGGAAATTGCTAGAATTCATAAAAAGGGAAAATTAATGCAGAGTCCTGTGAAGCCTACTCAGCGACTTATAACAGTGTTTGTTGTGTATTGAGTCGCAGTGTGTCAGAGTCTGCGCATCATATCATTCACTTCAACCCAACTACCTGGACCAGCACCTCACTGTCATCTTGGACAAACAACTGCCACAAAACCACAGGTGAAGAAAATATATCTTAGAACCATGTTATATTTCTCACATGTTGCTGATATGCAGCTGCTTCATCTCAAGCAACACATTGGACACTTGATGAGAATGTTGAAGATTTTGTTCCTTTTGCATCAATGCAAATAAAACAATTGTCTAATTCGATTGAAGCACGTCATTGTATACATTCACTGTTGTAAATAGGTAGGCAAAGCACTACTGCTATGACTGCCTGACAAACGCCGCCGTTGCCAATGCCGCCGCTGCTGCTGCTGCTGCTGCTGCTGCTGCTGCTGCTGCTGCTGCCAGGCTACTGCATGGTGGCAGCACCTGGTTGTTGATGTTGGTACTCAAGTGGCCAACAGCTGTGGGGATCTGATCTTCAGCAGCCACATGACATTCATCCTTACAGGTAGGATATTGGATTATTTTTATTGCATGCATGCCACATAGTAAATTAAGTTTATGTGTGACATTGCTGTGTGCAAAATACATTACTATCTTTGGGATGAGAGATGATGATATGATATTCAAAAACGCCACTCTATTGAGCCACTCAATGGACACAGTGTGCGCGTGCACAAGAATCTTACTAGAATCTTACTGTTGTGACGCTGTGCAAGCCTGGCAATCAGCTTCTGTGAACATAGCTGATGGAAATATCACTGCTGCTGCTGGTACTGCTGCTGCTGGTACTGCTGCTGCTGTGCAACTTCAGGTATCCTTGCATATCAACACTATGGCAGCCTGAGAGCCCTGAAAGCAGCAGCCTGGTTATCAGGCCTGATACTGGCAGTCCTGATAATCTCAGCCAGGAAGCACTACACAGTAGATGTTGTGATTGCTTGGTACACTGTGCCCATGGTTTTCACCTTGATGCACTCCTACTGGCATCGGCAGCAGCAGCAGCAGCAGCAGCAGTACTCGCTGCTGCCAGTCACCACTGGCAGCAGCAGCAGCAGCGAGGACTACTGCTGCAAGTGTGAAGGAAAGGTCGATGTGCAGATGGATAGAGGATTCAAACAGCTTCGGCCGCCAATGCTGCTGCCGGTGAGCAACACTACAGCAGCAGCAGCAGCAGCGCCTGCTAGTCCTGCTGCTGCTGCTGCTGCCGCTGTGGCAGCAGTGGTTGGAAGGGTATCTGCTGGCCTCTCACCCGGCAAACCCCGGCAGCAGCAGCGATACATTCAGATTGTGGCAAAATGCTAACACCTAGCACAGCTGGCTGCCCTGAAAAATACATTTGCATCGACTCACTTAGGTAGATCTGTTAGCCATGATTCATTGTGATGTTATATTGTTATGTTACAATGTTATGATTGGCTCCACAAACTCACCTTCCAAACTGAAGCATATATCATTTTTGTCTGCTCTTGTCTCACAATGACAGGACTTCATATGGCATTGATTATCATTTTGGTGTGCTTGCAAAATGAAATGGTTCTAATTTGCATCCACAGGCTCTGTGGTGGCTCTTTTACTTCTCTACTGGTTTGTTGCTGTTGTTTTTTTTTCTTCGAGAGAGAGGAGTGGTGGTTACACGTGGATATTTCGCCATCACATGCGGCACCCTCTACTGTTGTATTCAATGGGGATGCTTTTTGCATCAATAACCCTCAGGGTGAACAGTGAGGGCAAACACTACTGCTGCTGCCACTGCTGCTGCTGCTGCTGCTGCTGCTGCTGCTGCTTCGGTGGTGGCGTCTCTTCAGCAGCAGCTGTGGTTGATGAAGGTGCTTAACAATGTACAGTCTGGCACCTGATATTGTTCCAGATAAAAGTGATCTGCATCTGCATTTGAATAGGGCACCTTCTATATCAGTGAAAACTTCATTTTTTGTTGGATCTGGCAGCTCAGTTGAGACCAGCAGGTGTCCATCTGTAGTGGAGTAGCCTCTTTCAGATACTTGTAGCTTTTTGTCTGTCTGCCTCCCTGAACACTTTCACAATCCAATAGCATTGGTTGCTGCAGCGACCTGCTAAGGGCCAAAATCAGTTGGCCTTGATCAGCAGCAATCTTGCTGCTTGACCACATGACAGGCTCCATTATACTGTTGGCAACCTGGCACCATGTGCGTTGGCGGCTGCTGCTGCTGCTGCTGCTGCTGCTGCTGGTGCTGCTGGTACTGCCAGTGGTGCTATCATCAGAAAGTTGTCGTCAGGAAGTTGCTGTTCATGTCCCTGCTATCACTTGATGTGTACTGGTACGTCAGTACAGCAGCACTGTTCATTGCTGCAGTGCCAGATTGCAGGCAGCTGCACATGATTGTACATGGAAGCATGATTATGTTTGCATCGTATACTGTGGCAATGGCGTTCTGACAAAGCATTGCTGTATTGTGTTGTTGCATGTGGATGCTTTCACCGTCTAATATCGTATTCTCCACAACAGTGTGTTAATGTTGCCAACATTGTAGCTGGTATCGGCCCAGCACAGCTGCTGCTGTGCTTACATCACCCCGATCAGTTTGCATGTACGCTGCTGGGCCAGTGATGCGCGGTGCATTGCATTTGTAGCCACAAGCGCATTGCGACTTGGGGTCAGATGCACATCAGATGTTATTCTCAAACGTTGTTTTCTGTTCTGTGGCGTTGTTTGTTTGTTCAGCCAGCATCAGTGCTGACTCATCAATTGCAAGAGTCTCCTTCACTGCCTGAATTACATGTATTGAGGCAATACGGTGTTTTGTGTTGTTACATCTGCCAGCTCATCGACTGTTGCATGGCTCTATCTCTGCCATTCTTTCCCCTTTTCCAGAGAAGGCCGAGCCACTGACAATGCGAATGAACTGCCTACCTGTGACCTCAGGTCAACGGTACCGTTGACGGTACTGTCTCAACAAAGCGCTCATGAGATCCCGACGAACGCCTCAGAACACTGTACACCAACACATAGCAGCCCAAGTACGTCACTAACTACAACCGCACATGCAAACACCTGCACACCCAAAGCACCAGTTGTTGAATGGTGCAACAACCCAAACACAATCAGCAAAGCCCGCAAACACTAGCTCAAGCAATTAGAAGGAAGCACAGCAATTCCCAAGCTTTTTCCTTGCTGCATGGCTCTTTTACAACCCTGATTTAGTACACACGTTTCTACTGACCCAATGCCGCTGGTCTCCCGTGCCGCCTCACAAAGGGCTCCGCGTGCTGCTGCCAGAGGCCCATCTTGCTCAACAGTTTCTTGTGGTGTACCAGGTAGGAGGCTAGGCTGCCCGGCATGTAAGGTGCCGGCCAGTCAGTCACATCCATGAGAGCAGGCAGGACCTCTTGTACGTACGTTCCACACCAGATTGGGTGGTTCACGCTGGTGGCAATGTTGAAGGCATACGTGCCTGCGTGGGAGTATGAGGTAGTTGGAAGCGTTGTCACACCAGTGGTAAGTGCAGAACGGGAACTACAAACCCTTGTAGTACATGTGGTTCACTGCTTATCAGGCACATGAAGTGTTGTTCATCAAGCACTAGCATGAGCATACTTGGCAAGGCATTTGTTACTGCACAACAAACATTGAAGGACTGGCAGCCTCTGCGATCATTTTAATGATTGGCATCATTGTTACAAGTGATTAGACCCAGCCCCATCCCCTGGTTGGTTCTGCAGTGCAGCAGGTTTGAGAATCATCGGCAGATCAAGCATGATATACACGTACATGTAAACAATCATGTTTGCACTGTACAGACCTTTTAAACGTGCAAGACTGCCTCATTCAGAATGCAATCAGAAACAATGTTGCCAGGCAAAGCTGATCTCACCAGAGGCTCCAATATGTGTTCCAAGCAAAAGCTGAGGGCGATCAAGGCTCCTTACTGCTGCTCCAGACATGCCAAAGTTTGTGGAGGCCCGATGGTACATGTACAGGCCGTTGTCTGCTATGACGTCGCCGGGGGACACAACCAGCCGTCGAGCTGGCAGCAGTACCTTTGACAGCTTCTCCGCTAGTACTATGGCCTCTGACTCGTTGGCTACTCCATACAAGTCCTGCAGCAGTTTGATGTTGGAGCTGCTGCCTGCACGATAACAGACGTGCGTATTGGTTGTGCAACACAATGTTTGCCAGCAAAACCCACTGTCTCAGGCCGGCATCAACACCACCATGATTGTCATCCAGCTGCTTTGTAGTTAAGGCTCCAATGATAATACAGGTTGAGTCGCACTGCCACGGCCAGATTACTACCCACTCCACGATCATGCGATATGCAATATTCATGCAATCTTACCGGTAATGCCTGCCACCGCCACAAATGATCCTATGACCTCTTCTGGAGGTATGTAAGCAGGCACCAGCCAATCCTGCTTCATTCCCGGGTACCAGTCATGTGTTGCCGTGAAAGGAAAATTTTCCTCCACTTGGAGCCGTACGGTGCATGCACCTGGGCTGTTGTCAACGACAGGGAGCTTTGCTGCTGCAGGTACCTCAAGAGCAGGGTAGCCTAGTGTGGCAGGATATGACTTAGGTACGGGTGGGACATCAACCAAGTCCTCTATTGCCTGCAAGCACCACTCTCACAATGTAGGAGTTGACTGAAATGAACATAAGGCCCAAAAGACCTAAATTCCTTGCAGGGGTCCACGTGTTCTGGTTGCCACTGCTGGTAGATCACAGCAAAGGCCAAGCCAGAGAGCAGCATGGTACCTGGATTGCCTGAAAATACGCAACCAAGTACATACCTGACATTGAATTGAGATCGGATAATCATGCACTCCGCCTTGTCCGAAAGTGGATTGAATTCACTGGGTAGATTTGAGGCGCGGGGCCGATGGCAGTAATGCTATGGCTGCAAAGTACTGATTATTATTATTAATTGTGACATTGATTTGAGGAATCTGTACAGTCGACATTCTGTCAGGCAACAGGGCTTGCTACAGCAGTCTACTTAAAATAGGCTGCTGCACCACAATCCCCTGGCTACACATCAATCAGCTATTCACCAAGTCTACAACCCAGCAGCACACTCACTGCCAATGCTTCAGCTGTCAAGTCCCAGGAGTCAAACGCTTTGCCATCTGACATGTCTACCAGCTTACTTGCGTCAAACACTGCCTCGGTTGAAGCACCCACGCTGTACTTCAGCCCGAACTTCTTAAAGTTGCGATTAGCCGAGCCCAAGTACATCGAATCACCGCTGATTCCAGGGGCCTGCAGCAGCAACAGAGTGAGTAAGCACGACCGACTCTGCATCTCATAGCAGGCACCATGAACATCCTGACCTGGTGCTGTTGTCATTTGCTGGCTGACTGGTCTAATGTCAAAAGGGCCACATGGTATTGAGCACTCTGAGGCTTGCTTATGAACAGCATTGGACATGCAGCCACTCGCAGGGGTGAACCATCTCAGAGGACTGGGCCAGGCTGTCGGTGTGGCAAGGCCACAAGATAGCACACAGGTGCAAGTACGTACCTTTACGCAGGGAGACAACAGGTATGAACTGCCGAGCGCTGGGTCCTGCATCTTGAGGGGTGTCCTACCAATGATGTGGGTTGCCATGGTCCCAGCAAAAGCAGCAGCATTATGGTACAGGGCGCCCTCAGGTAGCTGAGGGTCCTTTGAATGGTCTGCAGGAAAGGTGAGTGAGCGGTCCTTGCCTTCAATACAGTAGCCTCTGTGGAATCTGAGCAGATGCAAGCTGTCTGGTGTTGCTGGGTTGGTGGGTATCGCTCTCTCAGGCACCACATTTGTCACATCTGCGGCAGCAAAAGTCATTCAGCAGCAGCAATAAGAACCATCACTGGCAGCAAGCTTTCAGCTTATTGATCCCCCGCCATACTGGTGAATGGTTCTGGAAGTTGGCCTTCTTATCATGTACTGAAAGAGCAGATGTACCTTATCTTGCTTGGCTTCATAATGCCTCGCTGACACACAGTAGATTGGGCACCAGCCTGCAGCTGATACATCGCATCGGTATCATACAAGCGCTTTCTGCCCTATCAGATTTCCCACAACAACTGCTTCTGCTTTATGCTGTGCTCGCCTGTCATGACCAGTTCTGTAGCAGAAGCTCGTTGACGCAACGCAGGCAGTTTGTGGCTAACAATGACTACTATAGAGCTTCTGCCCCGTGCTATGAGATCTGAGCGAAGTGAAGAGTTCTGAACCCAAAGGAAAAAGTCCCACGTAGCCCTGATAGCGCGTCTGCCGCTATTGCTCACCAAAATTATGCCTCAATATACCAGGAGTGTTTTCCACGATGGGATCCAGCCTGTTTGCTCTCCAGGCCATGGTGTGCGTAGCTGCATGCTGTCCGTGCAACCTTGGCTGCCGCTGGCAGCATATGCTAGATAGATGCATCTCATTTGGACCCAGCGGCAGGACACGACTTCCAAATCACGAAATTCGTTCAGCTCGTTCGCTTCGGCTCTGTAGCTGCGGCACGTTCAGTCATTATAGATACGATTGTACGCAGAAGTTGCGAGCAGCCAAATGGATGCAAATCCAGAAATTAGCAAGGTTACCTTAAAATCGGGCGTCCACATGTGTACACATGGATGCTGTATACACGGGCAACCCCCTTGGTATGCATAGGGGTAAAATGGACTAAGCCCCTTCACTACGTAGTGCAAGGGGGTATGTAAGGGGACTGCCGAGAGGCAGAAGCAAGGGCAACCATTGCATTCGACCTCACGAATAGCCCCTAACGTAGTAGAACTGAGCGTATTTGCTGATCATGCCCATGCAACATCTTTCTCACTACCCCAGGTTGAACCTCTCTCTAGAAGAAGATCTTCGAATGTGTCAAGTCTAGTACTGTGACTAGCTAATCTACCGTTGATCCTGTGCCCGGCGAAACGGCTATAGTTTTAACTCTTAGTTGAAGCTTATGTCGACCCCCGACAACCTGAGCCCAACGCGCTGACCGCTGCACGTGGTAGCGGCCGCGGCATCAAATTCAGGAAGGCAGTTACAGTGCTTGATGTTGTGTCACTGACCTCTCCTCGATTTGCAAGGACTATCAGTAAGTACTGCACAGCAGGCATTGAAGTGCTTGACTCACATTGCTGAAGGTAGAATTCAATACAACTTCTCATGTCGTCAGCACAAGAATCTGGCCTGGCGCCGGTGCCACGACAGTTACACCTGTTGGTGTACACCTGTTGTCGGTACAACATCAGACACCACAATTGCTGACACCATGACAAGAATGCAGCAACAACTTGGACAACTTGCATTACGCTGCGGCCGAGCAGAAATTGCATCTACTCTGTTCAACAGAGTTGCATCTGCTGTTGCCAACAGAGTTGCATCTGCAGTGCAAGTTGCAACAGCAGATGCAACAAATGGGAATGCACAGTACCACTGGTACTGAAAGTGGTAGCAAGCAAGGGCCTGAAACACCCAAGCCTCTAGAATTCAATGGCCGTACACCGAGCCCAGTCAACTGGTGTTACACTATGCAAGTGTACCTTGAAGCAGAATGTGGAGCTGCATACCTGAAAACACCCACGTCAGTAAAGATTGCTGCAGCTTACCTACGAGGTACTGCACTCAATTGGTGGCGTCAACATGAACACGAGGTGCAACGCGATCCTACCAAAGAGTATGCAGACTGGCAACATTTCAGAGATGCCGTCATAGCACAGTTTGCTCCAGTGCAACCAGAGATAACAGCACGCCAGAAACTAGCAATGCTACAGCAGACCCGCAGTGTTTACGCATATGCTCTCATCAACGTCAAGTATGGTACCTTGGTCGCGTGTTTTCAAGGAAACAAAGATATCATACTGCTTTGTCTGGCTTGGCCTTTGCTGTCAGCCACCAGCAATTGCAACTAGAACACGCGGGTCCCAGCGTGAGATCTAGGTCATGTGGGCCTATTGATGTTCATCTCAGTTGATTCTTTAAAATAGCCACTCACGGCGTACGAGTGGTGCTTGCAGGCTATGGAGGATTTGGTTGATGCTCCACCTGAACCACCCATACCCGAGTCATTACCCACCACGCTAGGCTACTGATTTCATGATGACAAATGACCTGAGATGGTGGCACTGGTTGCCAGGCCTTCGATTCTTGAGACTGGTGGCTACAGCTACTAGCCAGTCTCATCCGATGCGGAGTCCTACGCCTTCATCAATCAACATTCATAATTGCCTTCTTGCCTTATTGAGCATCTGCATGCCAGTGCGTGATGAACAATACATGTAAATAATAAGCAGTTAGCCAAATGTACTACAAGGGCTTCAACAGTGTAGTGCCAGCCCTGCACTTACCACTGGTGTGACAACGCTTCCAACTGCCTGTTAATTCCACGCAGGTGCGTATGCGTTCAACATTGCCACTAGCGTGAACCACCCGATATGGTATGGAACATATATTCCGAACCTGAGAGGTCTGAGAGGTCCTGCCTGCTCTCATGGATGTGACTGACTGGCCGGCACCTTACATGCCGGGCAGCCTAGCCTCCTACCTGGTACACCACAAGATACTGTTGAGCAAGATGGGCCTCTGGCAGCAGCATGCGGTATGGGGGACCATCAGCATCTGATCAATAAAGTAAAATCATTATTGTGTAGTTCTAGATCAGGGTTGTGAAAGAGCCATTGGTAGAACCGTCCTGCTAGCAGTGCTGCCAGTTTTAATATATAAGTAGGTAGCTCAGTAGTACCCTGCATACAGGCAAGCTGTAATCTTCCACCAGCATACTGCGAGCAATTGCGTCTGTTGTTTTTGGTCTATCAGAATGATTCTTTGTCAATAGTACCTATATGCAAGGTGCGCTTTTCCTCTGGCATTTCAAGTAGTGTGATTATGTTGTTCTTTGGTATATCTTCATTCACAGATGGATAATCAGGCCCTGGCTCGCCTGGTATACAAATAGTCAACCCAGATAGAGTGACCAGCTTCTTTTGCCTCCTCCTGCTGCTGTTGGTAACCGATACACCATGGCAAACGCGCGAAGACTCTTGATATGCGCTTGCATCGCCTCAAGTATTGCAAGCATCCGGGTCTAAGGAGCATAGCCAAGCATAACACCCTGGTCAGACCCACACTCCCACCCTGTTACGTTAGATACTTTGAGCGATGCCCTGAACTGATTCACAGCTGCTCCGAATGTTTGTGATGGAACATTGTCCACGTTTATCCGCGCACATCGCGCAAATATGTGTTAGGGCGATTCATTAAGGATGAAGGCGTTGATGGATGCCCTTTTGGGGCAATCGCATCAGTTTGTTCACAGTATCTGCGACCCAGATGCGATCAAGTGGGACTTTACTGGTGATCTGGGCAAGTACACTCCGTGCTTCATTGATCTGGGGTGCCTGGGTGAGTCCACGCCTGCAGCTGGAAGTGAAACGATGTAAACATCGACTTGCCAGCCGCAATCACCTCCAACGCAACTTGGACATCAAGTATAATACATTGTAACTTTATGCAGCTGGCTATGAAGCGTGAGATCAGCTGCATGCTATGATTTAAGCGGCTGTTCATTTGCTGCTGCATTGGAAGGTTGCTTGAACAGCGCCGCACCGCAGCGTAATCGCAGCACAGGCTCAGCAGTATACTGCGAAAAGCTATAGATCAACATAAAGGGATAGACTCATCGCCTCCATGGTCTCCGTCAGCCTCATACCAGCGGTCACATGGCCCATGTGGGCCGCTGCTTTCAGTCCCTTTGTGTGCATTGCCCCGTCATGTGTTTCACATGCAGTAGTTTCACATGCAGAAATTTTTGACTGCGATTGCGCCACGTGTCAACCTTTGATGTTCGCTTACTGCTAAAGTGTTCAATACTGTTGCAAATGCCTTCCTGCAGCTGTTGGTCATGGTGTTGCAATCATGCTGTACATCAGTTGGCTGTATCGCTTGCTGTCAACACGCAATGCAAGATATGACACTTTCAGGTGGGAAGCAGCAGCAGCAGCAGCAGCAAAGGCAGTGGTAGCAGCAGACCAGGTCACTACAGTATGCACATACAGTGATGTGAAGCAGCAGTTGGGAATCTGGTCGAAGCTGTTCTACACAATGCATTTTGTTCATGGAACATGACGCCATCATCATCATCATCATCATCATCATCATCATCATCAACAGCAGCAGCAGCAGCAGCAGCAGCAATGACAGCAGCAGCAATGACAGCATTGTCGACAGCAGATGCATGTAAGATCTCTACGTCGACAGCATTGGCCACAGGCAGAAGCAGCAGTGACAGCAGCAGCAGCAGCAGCAGCAGTGACAGAAGCACTGGCAGGGTGTGCACATCTCTGCAGTATACTTACGTACATCATCGTGCAGGAAGGGTCTAAGCAACAGCTAAAACCTCTCCAACGTTGCTGGCCGAACCCTGCTGAGCAACTTGCAAAACATTAATCCGTGATAAACCACAGATAAACCACATTTCAAATAAATTCTTGTTCTACCTTCACTTTCACCTTTATTTTATCTCCAATAAACCTTTTCATCTGTACAAGCAGTGTGTACTGATCGTACAGCGCAGTATCTCAGCTGTGATGCACTGATTGTACAGTGTCCCCCTACTGCTATAATGTTGACAGCAGCAGCAGCAGCAGCAGCAGCAGCAGCAGCAGCCCTCACACATAGCAACCTGCAGGATCTCATCTGCTGCTGCTGTTGCCCTTCAGGCTTCAAGGCTGGTACCGGCCAGTTCACTACTCCTGCCTGGCAGCAGCAGCAGCAGCGGCAGCGATTCCGCTGTTCCAGCTCAATGCACGACTGGCACAGCAGTCCCTGCCGCTGTCAGCCGGGACCATTGCACCTCATGAGTGGTTAGGTGAGATATTGAGGTGAAGTGCAAGAAAGGACGTATGTTATTGTATATATGATGAGTTACATGGATTTACATGGAAAACGACCACAGAGATTGATGAAGTCAGTCTGTTTGATCGCTTTGTACATTAACCTTGGCACAAGATCAAAGTGAGGTGGTGAGTGGGGAAGCAGGCAACCTCTTGCCCTTTGCTTTGCTACCTCACTCACTACCTCACTTTGATATTTGCCGGAAAAGGCTTATTTAACTTCTGATGTGCATCTAGGAGTTTAGTGCGGTGTTGGCATTGCAGGCAAGTGCCAGCCCACCCACCCCCCGACCCCGGTGCAACCCCCCCACCCCCCCACCACAACGAGACCTTGCACCCCCCCGTGGCACCAACTCCCAGCCTCCACCACACACGGCACCACGCCTCATCTCCCCTGCTCTCACTGCCTCTGTCAGCACCACATCGTGCCTCGTCAG
>JABEVS010000446.1:27827-52912 GCA_018290735.1 Coelastrella sp. MACC-549
CACGTCTCTCCCGCTCATCATCACTCCGCTCACGGAGGCTGCTTTTCTCTCTGGTGCCGACCCCCCGTCTCTTCTTCCCCCCCCCCCTAAAGTGGTTATAAGAAGCCTGTTTTGGGTGCGCCCGCAAGAGCCCCCCCCCCCCCCCCCCCCCCCCGGTAACAATTCCTGAACAGCAAGCAGCAGCATCTGCAAGAGCCGTTTGGTCACACCCTTCTTCTGCCAGCCCCTAAGAGAGTTAGTGCAGCAGCCCGGGGGGCGTAACTGTTGGTCGTCCCACATCCAACAATCCTGCCGCCGCTGCTGCTGCTGCTGCTGCTGCTGCTGCTGCTGCTGCTGCTGCTGCTGCTGCTGCTGCTGCTGCTGCTGCTGCCACAGGCCTGCTGCTGGCAGCAGTATCATTCCTCCTGCTGTCCATTGTCCTTCTGCTTGAGCTTCAGAACAGCTTTGTGCTGAAGGGTCGCTGGTTGATCCGGCTGCCGCTGCTGCTGGTGTCCAGCAGCGAATTGGTCAAGCTGCGGTTTGTGTTGCAGCTGGAGGTGCAGCAGCAGGAGCCACTGGGCTATTTCTTCTGGTTGTATGTGGTGTATGTTGGCTTGCAGGTATGCCATCTGTGTGTTACTGTATATGTTTGTTTTATTTGTTATCATGTATTCCTGTTGACAGCTAGAAAATGTCGCATGTTATGACCAGCTGGTACAGTATGTGCTGCTATCAACTACAGTTACTGTGTATGGTTTTTATTTGTTATCATGTATTCCCATTGACAGCTGGAAAATGCTGCATGTTGTGACCAGCTGGTACAGTATGTGCTGCTGTCAACCACAGAAGTATCAATGGCAGATTGGTGGTGTTTACTGGCAGCTTGTTGGTTGATATCAATTGTTTTTGTTGAATTCAATACACAAATACTACTAGACCGATGATACCACGCAACAATGCTGCTGCTGCTGCTGCTACCACCACCGCTGCTGCTGCTGCTGCTGTCTGTCATGACAGGCGTACCTGGCAGCAGTGTTGTGCCTGATGCACTGGGACCCAAAGTCAGACAACCTACTGCTGCTGCATGAGGGTGAAGCACAGTACATGGTGAGATCATGATCTGTGAGATTCCTGATCTCACAGGAACCGTGATCTCATGATCTCTACGTTCATGATCTGTGAGATCACGATTTGTAAGATCTTGATCTCATCACTGTGATTACAGCGTGCCTGTGTATGTTGACTGGGATCTTTTTAAACCCTTTCTTTCCCGGCAGTACATCAAGTTCAGTTCATCAACACACTGTGCTGTCTCTTTGAGCTATGGATCTATCTGCAAGCTGTGCATCTCTTTAAACAATTGTGATAATCTGCGACTACTTGGGCTGACCCTGCTGCTGCTGCTGCTGCTGCTGCTGCTGCTGCTGCTGCTGCTGTTGCTGCTCACAGCCTCTGACCTCCCAGGGAGACACTGCTGCTGCTGCTGCCAGCGTCTGTCCTGAGTACACAGCCGGCATCTTGTCAGTCTTCACCTTCTCATGGCTCAACCCACTGATGAAGAAAGGTTAGTCTGGTCGCTAGCTGATTTTATGTTATTTAGATTTGGGTGTAGGGTTTGGATAAGAAACCTAAACCCTGATTTAGTTTCTAGCCAGAGCTTGCTTACGTGTTGTTCTTGTTCATAACAACCTTCTCAGCTGATGAATCACAGCAGCTGCTGTAAGATGGGCTTGCTTTGCAAAAACAAAATTATGGATAACGTTGAGCAACTGCTTTGACACAGGCGAACAGCGCATTGCATGTTGCCTGGTTACTGATATATGTTGGTGAAGTAAAACTGTTGAGGGTTAAGGCCTGCTGGTCACTTGAACTAGCAGGCAGCAGCAAACCTAGCAAATCTGCATAGCCATATTGTGCCTGCAACAGCAAGCTGACTGCTCCAGCAACAGTAGGTGCATATGCTATATACATATAATATACAATTTGTTATGCACATATATATGCACTATATGTCAGCTTCATTGACACATGGCCAGCATGCTGTTGATGTCCGTCTGCCGACAAATGCTGACAACACCCCGCAGGTTACAAGACCCCACTCACGGCGACGGACATTTGGTTGCTGCCCCCTCCGGACCGAGTCGAAACCCTCGAACAGCGTTTCCGCACCACCTGGGATCGCCAGCTCAGCTCCCGCGGGGCAAAGTCCGCCTCGCTCTTTGCCGCGTGCTGGTCCGCTGTCGGACATCTCTTCCTCGCCGCGCTGCCCTTCAAGCTCGTCATCGACGCGTCGCAATTCGTCGGACCGACCATCCTCAACCGACTGCTGTCCGTTGTCGCCGGGCGGACTTCGGACTCCGACAGCGGTGGCGGCGGCTGGGACGGACTTTGGGAGCATCCTCTGGAGAACGGCTACGTGCTCGCTGGGCTGCTGTTTGTCGGACAGTTGGCCGGCGTGCTGGCGGACCATCAGCACTTTCAGCGAGTGCAGCGGGCCGGATTCCGGCTCAAGGCGGTCGTCACGGCGGAGGTCTACCGCAAGGTGTGTTGTGCTCATTTAGGCCCGATCTGCTATCTCATACACTGTAAACAACCGTGGTTGCCGCACTGAATCTTTCTAATATCATAATTGGAAAAAAGTGTTCATAAATAATCTATATCTGCTTTTTTTCAGTAGTAATAATTTGCAATAGCTGTGGCTGAGATTATCACAAAACATGGGCTGATTGTGCAGGGGTTTTTAGGAGCACAATGTGCAATGTATAACCTTGATTCAGATCATCATCGCTGCTGCTGCTGCTGCTGCTGCTGCCAGGTGCTGCTGCTGGCTCCATCAGAGCGTTCTCACTTGTCCGCTGGCCGCTTGTACAACCTGGTCAGCAGTGACGCCAACACGCTGTCTGATTTCTGCGGAAATGCATTTGGATTCATGTCAGCCCCGCTCAGGATCATTGTTACAATGGTGTTGCTGTACAGGCGAGTGGCTGCAAAGCTTCATTGTTCTATATTCACCAAGTTGTTCATGCAGCAGCAAACATGATCAATTAGATTAATTCACGTGGTTGGCATTGGAATTGGGTCTGTTTTTGAGTGCTGTATAGGTAAGTGGCTGCTATGCATGTGTGTCTATCATACTTGCATCATCCTGCTTGCAGACTTCTTTTCAACAATAGTGCTGTTGAGGTAGATTGTACAAGCATGATGATACAAGTATGACAGACAATTGACAGTTTTTTCAATGTGTATGCATGCACTCAAGCAAGGGAATAGTGCAACTTGCTGCAATGACCAGCAATGAATGGATGGTTATTATAATAACAACAACTGCGAAATGAATGCATTTCATATTTAAGATGTTGCGTGCAAGGGCCTTGCTTTACAGCTGTTGTTGCATGAATTCGCAAGTACTTGACCTTGCATGTAAAACGAACGATTCAACATACAAAAAGAGGAGATTTTATGCGTCATCAATCCCCAAATTTTGCACACAACTATTCAGACATCTCTTCAAAACTGCATCTATTCTCTCACTCATATATCTTGCACATTGCTGTAGGGAGCTTGGGTTTGCGTCCATGATTGCCATCGTGTGCATTGCCGCTGCTGTGCCCATCAACAGCAAGCTGGTGCGGGCAGCAGCAAACAAATTGCAGACAGCGCTGAAACACTCCGATGCCAGAGCCAAGCTGGAGTCAGAAATGGTTGCAGGTGAGAGAACAACTGCTGCTGCTGCTGCTGCTGTGGCCCTCTGCTGCTGCTGCTGTGGCTTTCTGCTGCTGCTGCTGATGTGGCTCTCTACTGCTGCTGCTGCTGCCACTCTCTGCTTAGTCCACATCATACTTTCAGACAGCACAGTAGCAGGATCATGTTTTTTTGCCTGGCATCAGCGCCCAGGTAAGAGAAAGCTGCTGGTTGCCAGTCCCAAGTAGCTCCATAGCAGTGATGATGACGGCAGCAGCAACTGCTACAGTTGGATTATGTTTGACAGCAAGCCATGAATGTGCAACAACAACACGTCTGCTGCTGCCACCACTGCTGCTGCTGCTACCACCACTGCTGCTGCTGATGCTGCTGCCAGGTATTGAGGTGGTCAAGGCCAGCACCTGGGAGCCAGCCTTCAAGGACCGAATCAATGCTGCTCGTGCACAGGAGCTTTCAGTGCTGTATGCTGTCAGCATGTTACAGGTATGTTACATTGCATGTTAAATAACATCCTGAACAACATCCACATGTGACTACCCTCCTGCAACCCTAGCTTTGAATTCCCAGCACATGACATCCACACAACAAATGTGACTGATCTGTTGAACCTGATCCAGTACCTCTGCTGCTGCTGCTGCTGCTGCTGTAGACGCTAATGGGTGTCCTGGTGATGGCCATACCGACCCTGATACCTGTTATAACATTCCTGGCATACCTCCTGATCATGAAGCAGCCTCTATCAGCAGCACAGGCCTTCACGGCGCTGAGCTTGTTCAATATTTTGAGGTTCCCGCTGTTCCAACTTCCAACCATTGTCAGTCAGGTGAGCTGTCAAGTACCATGTCACACAACATGTCATATAACACGTGATCAAGTAACAGGATAGATGACATGTGGTACTGGAGGTATATATATTGCGTAATGGTACCTTTGTAAGTGCACTGTGCTAGTGCAAGACATCTTATATACATCAAGCATTATTGCTTATATTGTATGGTAATTGAAGTCTGATGCTCTTTTGACTTCTGCCCTCTTGGGATTTCCCACCAGGCTACTCAAGCTCGGGTTGCTCTGACCCGTCTGAGGGAGCTGCTAGCAGCAGCAGAAGTTCAGCAGACAACACTGCTGCCAGCAGCAGCAGCAGCAGCAGCAGCCGGACAACAACCCGCAGCAGCAGCAGCCAACAAAGGCCAGAAGGAGAATGGCCCTGCTGCTCCCACTCCTTTCGCTGCTGTTCAGCCAGCTGACAGCAGCAGCGACAGCGGTGGACCGCCCCTGCAGCAGCAGCAGCAGCAGCAGCCGCCAGATGCAGCGTCTGACGTGGCGATATCCTTGCACGGAGACTTCTCATGGGACCCAGACAAGGCCCCCTCTCTAACAGATTTAAATCTTGTTATTAACAAGGGACAGCTGGTGGCGGTTGTGGGCCCAACAGGGTCTGGTAAAACCTCACTGATATCTGCCATGTTAGGGTTGTTATTAGGTGTTAGCAGTGACGGTTCAAATCCTTCCTATGACCCACAGGGTTCAAAGCCAGGACAGCAGCACCCGCAGCAGCGACAGGTTTTAGTGAATGGTCGGACGGCGTACGTGCCGCAGACGCCGTTTATTCTGGGTGCTTCTGTAAGGGATAATATATTATTTGGACGGGAATGGGATGCGGGTAAATATGCTGCTGCCACTGCTGCTGCTCAGCTGCTGCCAGATTTTGCAGCACTGCCAGGTGGCGACATGACAGAGCTAGGTAAGTCATTGATGGGCCTGGTTGATGAACAATTGTATGCATGCATCTGATTGCATAGTATATGTAATCTACATTGGACGTAGACTGTATATGGTGGTTCGATGCATTTGATTGCATAGTATATGCAAGCTTTCGAACATGAACTGTATATGGTGGTTCAATGTACTCAGAATCTCCTGCTATCATGGGTGTCAAGCCACATATATTTATGTTCACATCATCTGAGCACTAATACGATATTAAATTTATCGCATTCTGTCATTCTTTGGGAGTATGTAGGAAATGAGTGAGAGAGGGATAAAAGTGGAAGTGTCTGCATTAATAATAATAACACACAATTGAACATGCATCACGGATGTGCAGTTTAGCTTCCCCTTTTTACCACGTAAAATCACACTATTCATTCAACTAGTCAGAGAAAATGCATTTATTTCCCCTTTTTTTGTGTTCACGCAGGCGATCGTGGGCAGAATGTCTCTGGGGGTCAAAAGCAGCGCATTGCGATTGC
The DNA here is from genome assembly GCA_018290735.1 of Coelastrella sp. MACC-549. Lineage (NCBI taxonomy): Eukaryota > Viridiplantae > Chlorophyta > Chlorophyceae > Sphaeropleales > Scenedesmaceae > Coelastrella > Coelastrella sp. MACC-549. Next base: position 33,761 of record JABEVS010000446.1, read on the forward strand.
TCGTGCGCTGTATGCCGATGCCAACATCGTCCTGCTGGATGACCCGCTGTCGGCCCTGGATGCCAAAGTTGGGCGAGCAGTTGCAGAACACGCCATACGCAAGGTAAACCAGCAAGCACGCTTGAGCAAATTATTCTGCTTTCTTCAGCCAAGGAGGAGTAGGGTTGATTCATGCGTGTTCTTGCAGGATAGATCTATATACATCTTTTGATTTATATCATGATGCAGAGGGTTGTTTTGCCATGCAAGACCCCCTTGAAGGGCCCTCCTGCTTCATTCTCACTCAGCAGGTGTAGTCCCTGGGCTGGCTGCTTGCCTTATGCCGCAACAAATCAGGGATCTGCTCTACTCTGCTTTGCTCTTCTGTGGTCAACAGCAGAAGCCTGCTTCATGCACCTTCTTTCTCGTTTGAAAGTTACTTGAGGTGTCACAGCAGATACAGCACATATGCACCAATATGAAAGCCTGAAGCCCCTACGTCATTTTTCAAGCTTGACCTGTCAAAAGATATATCTTTTGAAAAGGCTTGTTGTTCTTATTATTTCTCATTACCAACAGTATATCTGCTGAAAATATGTTATAACTTGTTTTAAGATTTGTCATCAACTTGTTGTCCTTGTCACATCGATCCCTGCAGGAGCTTGCTGACAAGACTGTTGTGCTGGCGACTAATCAGCTGCAGTTTGTGTCGATGGCAGACCTGGTGGTTGTCATGAGGGATGGAGCAGCAGCAGAGGTCGGCACGTATCCAGAACTGTTGGCTGCTGGTGGCGCCTTCACTGCGCTCATGAAGGAGGCTCAGGTGGGAGTGAAGATATTAAAACCTCTGTTACTTTTTACCTTGTTCTTATCACTATTACTTTTTATTTATATCTTTTTAATTCGTAAAAAAGGTATTTTGCATAATAAATATGTCTAAATCATTTGTATTATGGAGATTTTAGGAAATTCGCCCGCCCCACAATGCTGAACAGTACTAAAATACGACAATGAGTAACGACCCTCGCCTTAGTCCCCTTCATGCTCTAGTACTATTTAGCATTGTGTGGCAGATTCCCGCTTGACACAAATGAAGGAAACCTCGCCTTAGTCGAGCATGGTGTGCTGGAAATACAGCACAATAATATCATAATGGGAGACACCAGCCGATGAAGCACCTGCTGATAGATACTGAAATTCAGGCTACGAATGCAAGCACATGAATAGACTCTGCAGCTTTGCAGTCTCCTACGTATATTATATTGAGGATCTGCACAGGCCATGTGTCAAGTAAAACCTAGGCAAACAATATTATGGTTATAACAACTCGGCAAACTTGCTCAGTTATGTCCTCTGCTGTACCCTCTGCAGGCAGAAGATGACCTCAGTAGTGACAGCAGCGGCAGCAGCAACGGTGATGAAGTAGCAGCAGCAGCAGCGGCGGCTGCAAACTCATCCACTGCTGCTGCCAACAGCAGCCAACCGGCAGCAGCCCCAACTGCTCCTCTGCCTGCTGCTCCTGCTGCTGCTGCCAGCAGCGGCAACAGCGGCAAGCTGACAACAGAAGAGGCTTCTGCTGTTGGTGGTGTTTCTTGGGCAGTTGTAAGTGCTTACTTTGCTGCTTTAGGTGGCCCTGTTGCTGTGCTGCTGCTGATGGTTGGCTTTATGACGACGGAGCTGCTGCGGGTAGGAGCGACAGTGTGGCTGTCAGTGTGGACAGGTGAGGTGCAGGTTCAAACCCAGAACATCACACTGTTATCTGCTTTTTGCTTCTTCCTTGCCAGGCAGTGCCTGCAGTAGCTGTTGGTCACAATTCTCAGCTTGGATTCTTTTGCTGTGTTTTCTGCTGGTTGGTGTTGATCCATCTCAAACCCAATCTTATTGAAAATTTTTTATTATTTGTAAGTGACTGTTTTGTGATATAATAGCAGCAACCATATTGAGATATTGTCATTCATTACTGTTTTCCCACGAGGATTTCAATGATTTGAGTTTCGCCCTGCAGGTGAGACAGAGGCTGGCCGTGAGCAGCACAGCAGTCAGTTCTACATGGGCATCTATGCAGCAATCAGTGGTGGCCAGCTGCTGCTGCTGTACCTCAACTCCCTCAACGTGGCGGCATCTGGCATCAGAGCTGGAAGGTAAAAAAATCGGTATATATTCATTTTCAAATTTTACCAACCTTTGTTGTGAAATACCTTTGAATATTATCATTAACAAATGATAAACAAATACATCAAATGTTTGAAATATCTATCAGCATCTCAAGCATCACATGGCACCTTGCTTGCGGATCTTGCAGCCACTTACTTCTTCTCATACATCATACTTACATATGGTCTGTTTGAGAACTTAATGGTCGATTTTGCCTCTGGCAACACATGGACGGCAGCAGCAGTATCACTGGAAGCAAGCCACAAAGCAGTGGATTTGAGTTGGCACTTCATAGGGTGTCATTAGTCATTTGTTGTTGTTGACAGTAAATCTAATTTTGTGGTTAGGTTAGACTTGAAAGCATTAAGTCTTGAAGCGGACACAAACAGACCTTTTTGCAGCAACGGAATCAAAGTGTGCTTTAGCAATGTCTGTGTGGTATGTTGTTTAAAAAACACCCATACTTGACACATCACAAATTCATTGCTGCTGCTGCTGCTGCCACTGCTGCTGCTGCTGCCACTGCTGCTGCTGCTGCTGCTGCTGCTGCTGCTGCTGCAGAACCCTTCATGAGGGTCTGCTGTCATCTCTGCTGCGGGCCCCCATGTCATTTTTCCACACCACACCATCAGGCAGAATCATTAACCGCCTGACCAAAGACACCGCAGACATTGACAGAAACCTGGCCAGCATGCTGTCATTTGCATTCAGGTGAGACAGACGTCAGAATGAAGCACATGCCTCCTTAGAGCAATTCAGGTTTTAGGTGCAGATAGTGCTTGTGAGGTCACAGTTTTAGTTATTTGTGAAATTATGTTTCATCATTCACCTGGCACCCAGCCGCCACCCTCAGCCTGGCAGGGAAACACCCAGAATGTTTCCACATGCCAGGAAATCCTGTTCTGCTGCTGCTGGCTGCTGCTGCTGCTGCTGCTGCTACACAGGGCCTTCTTGCAGCTGTGCAGCACCATCATCTTGATTGCTGTTGGTGCACCCTTCGCTCTGCCAGCTCTGGTGGTGATGCTGGGAATTTTCTATGCACTGTATGGCTACTTCATGGCCAGTATGAGGCAGGCAAAAAGGCTGGAAGCCGTCTCAAGGTATGAGTGCCTCTCAGACATACATGTACTATGCATATAATGTGTATATACACATACATACGGTATGTGTGACATTATTTAATCAGCCTGCATCAGTGGACATACAATGGTAACGCATTTATAAATGTGAAAATTTACTTATTCATGTATGTATAAATCTGATGGTAAAGACTTTATTAACATGTGTTAATTGCCCAAAACGCTTGACAAAACAAGCAGCCAACAATAAGATTGACAGCCGTCTGCAGTGAGGTGATTATGAAATATTTTCTGCTCTTTTAACTTTCCTAAGAGAAAGACGTATGATCAAATCCATTAGTCAGATTGGGCCTTTTGCGGCTAGGGCCTGATACAGACAAAGACTGAAAGCTGTTGCATTGTGTGTGTATAAGCAGCATCATATCATATGATGCAATGCATTGCAGCAAAATGATTGCATTTGACCACACAGAATGCCAGCAATTACTTGGGGATTTCTGGCTTGCTGAATTACTAGCAGCTGGAAGACCAAAAATCACAGACTGCAAGACAGTAAGTGGTGATGTGTTTGACTACTGTTGCTTGTTTCTGTGTCTGGGATTTGTGCACATATGGTGTGAGCAGTGGAAGTGACGATTGTTGAGTGCACGCACAAAGCATCATGCAGCCATGTCTTCACACTGAAAGCTGTGCTGGCAGCCATTGGGTTGATAATGAAAACATCTAGGTCCGACCTGGATGTTTTTGTGATCGACCCAATGGCTGCCAGCACAGCTTTCAGTGTGAAGACATGGCTGCATCTAACACAGCACACTCATTGAATTCATGTGGCTTGAATATAAAGACTTGTTAGGGCCAGCTCCTTGCTGCTGCTGCTGCCACAGGTCGCCAGTCCTCTCCTCAGTCAATGAAGCCATTGCCGGCTCCGCCACCATTCGAGCCTTTGGCATAGAAGGCTGGCTGTTAAACCGCCAGAAAGCCCTCGTTAATAACAATGCATCTAACAGCTTACTGACACAGAGCTTAAACCGCTGGCTGAGTGTGAGGCTGGAGGGTTTAGGGGCTTTGTGTACCCTGATGGCGGCACTGGTGACAGTGGAGCAGCAGGGGGGGAGTGCTGCTACTATGGGCCTGCTGCTCACATACGCTTTACAGGTAATATACAACGCATGCTGTTGGCCAATGCTGTGAATAGGTTACTTTGAACCGGTTTTGCAGATTGGGATGAATGATAGTTAACCTTTTTCTCCAATAGTTGTGTAGTGAATTTGGCAACGGAGTGCAGCACACTGTATGCCTGCAGCTCACGATGTATGATTGTTCTCTTGTATGATTACTGCCTTTTCCTTGATCATGATGCCAACAACCTCCCATTCCTTTGCTGCCAATGGAATACACCCCACCCAAACATGCACGAGCCTTCAGCATCAGGAGAATCGACCATAGCATTGCCCCTTTTGCAGCAGCACTAGTGGTGGTTTGACCAATGCCTCTGGACTTCTGACTTCTGCTGCCGCTGCTGCTGCCGCTGCTGCTGCTGCTGCTGCTGCTGCTGCTGCTGCTGACGACTTCAGATCACCATGTCCACCAACATGACACTGCGTGCCGGCAGCATGGCAGAGCAGACCTTCAACGCTGTAGAGCGTGTAGATGAGTACTGCCATTTGCCAGCAGAGGCGGCATACGATCAGTCAGACACTGACAACAAACGTAACAACAAAGATAACAATAATACCAATGACAGGTCTACTGCAAATGACCGTGGCAGCGGCAGCGGCAGCGGCGGCAAGAAGAAGAAGGATGCTGGATCAGGACTGAGGGAGCCTCTGCTGCCGATCAGTCATGATGGCAGCAGTGCTGCTGTTGCTGCTGCTGCTGCTAGAGATGATGGAGCAGCAGCAGCAGCAACATTTGGTACTCATGGGGAGATTGAGTTTAGTAATGTCAATATGAGGTGAGCGAAATTCATTTAATGCTGCTGAGTCTGCTCTTGTCAGCTGCTAATTTTCGCAATTGATTGCACAATTAGCAGCAGCATGCGTGAATACTGCTGCTGCCACCTTTGGCAGCAGCAGCAGCAGCGGTCTGGCAGCAGCCAGTATGATCTGAGCAGCATCTGCAGTTTTGTTCTGAAATCAATCAGCTCCTATCATTGCTGATGCTTCCGCTGCAAGTTCTCTGGATGTGCTGGGGATCAGCTGTTGTCAACATGGCTGCTGCTGCTGCTGCTGCTGCTGCTGCTGCTGCTGCTGCTGCCAGGTATCGTCCTGGTCTGCCTCTTGTCCTGTGTGGTTTGAGCTTCAAGGTTGATGCCGGCTTCAAAGTCGGAGTTGTTGGAAGAACAGGTGATGTATGAGTTAGAGTGGCAATTGAGTCAGGGATTACTTGAGCCGGTACTCAAGCTCAACAATATGCCATGCAATATGTATTTCGTATGTATCTCAATAATCTGAGATCCCCAAATTTATATCTTCCAGGTGACAGCTGAGTCGGCACGCTTGGGCCTCTTCTGTGGCAGGGCAAGGACAAAGAGAACCACAAAAAACTGCATTGAAAATTCCAAACATTCCCCTTATTATCTTATTCTATCCCAATAGATCACGTTAAATCTTTGTTATATAGTTTTCATTGAGTACAAGTTGCAACTTTTGCTGATTACAAATTTACTCTATGCATTTCTGCAGGTGCTGGCAAGAGCAGTTTGATTGGTGCCCTGTTCCGTCTTACTGAAATTGAGTCTGGCAGCATCACAATTGATGGAGTCAACACCAAGACTCTGGGACTGAGGAAACTCAGAAGCTCTATGGCACTCATTCCACAGGTAAATTTTCGTTTTATAAATGTTGTGACATTGGTGTATCATTATTTATAAATATGTGACATTGGTGTTTGGCATCTCAAAGTTTCACACACATAATGCACACAATGACCAAAACAATACATAATAATACATAACAGTACATAACAACACAACGTTGAATGTATGGCACTCATTCCACAGGTAAATTGATAATACAGGTATTTATATATGTACTAGGTATGTACACACCATTACTTATTAGATTAGATTTGTGACATTAGTGCTTGGTATCCTACACCTTCACACACATAATACACACGATGATCAGAAATTGAAGATATGTTACAATACAATTTGAGATTTACAATACCACTCACTGCAGATTGCAAAGCGTACACTGCAATATAAATTATAATGTTTTTTTAGCTAATTCTGTTTGTGTCCGCTGCTTGCTGCTGCAGGTTCCTGTGATATTTGCTGGCAGCATTCGTGAAAATCTTGCTCCTTTTGGTGGCCACAGTGATGCCGCCCTCTGGAGTGCCCTCAGGCGTTCACACCTGGCACCTGGTGAGATGTCACACCTTGCCTTAAATGTATTTTATCAATCTTACTTATATAATTATATCCACGGATTGAATATTGGATATTTGCCTTGGAATCAAGCTCTATATTGTCAATTTTTCTTTTTATTCAGATTTATAATGTTCTGCAGAGCATCACTCGTCAGCATTACGAGCTTCATGCTGCTGCACAGCAAGCCCAAGCTGATCTAGTGCAGCTGTCAGATTATTCTCACAAAACCAGGCTGCAAAGTAGACCTTGCTGCTGGCGTGAGACCTCTGCTACTGGCGTGATTGAGACCCTGTCTGAAGGCCTTGATATTATCATGCGCGCCAATGACAGCCACATGGCCTACTGCAGTAAACATGCGCTGCACATGCAGTTGGAACTTCCTGACCGTCAGAGAAATCTTGAATTCTTCAAAATTGAAGAATTCAAAGTTCCAGAGAAATCCAACTGCATGTGCAGCGTATGTCTACTGCAGTAGGCCATCTGGCAGCATTTTACCTTGCGCTCCAGGCTGCATCAGCTGGAGGAATACTCAACTCGGTGTATCCTCTTATAAGGAATATATAAGTTACCCATTAGCCATAACAATCCTGCCATCGGCCCCGCGCCCCATTTCAGAAGCGGACAACAACAAACCTCTGATATGCTCAGCGGTTCCCTCTTGGGCTAATGACTTACTTTCGCCCATTTTCCATTTTTCGTTCTCACCATTTCAGTTGTTGAGAAGTGGGAGTCTGATGGCTTGGGTGGGCTGGATTATGTACTGGGTGAAGGAGGCTCGCCCCTGTCTGCAGGACAGAAACAACTGCTGGCACTGGCAAGGGCGCTGCTCAATCCAGCAAAGGTAAGACAATACAGATAGCTGCCGCTGCAGATGTCAGAAAGATATAGAAATTTGTGCCATGTGCAAGTTGAAATCGATGCATGCTATCTCTGTCATTGATCATCAAAATTTGGTCGCTGCAGTTCAAGAGGGCACCAGATCAATTTTGCCAATTTAGTCGCCATTTGTTGCTTCAGCAGGCTCTATCCAGCAAATCTTTCCATTGGTATTGCTGCCGCTGCTGCTGCTGCCACAGATTCTCGTGCTAGATGAGGCAACTGCCAACGTTGACGTGGAAACAGATGCACTCATACAGGTTGGTCAAGGTTGTTTGGCCTGATTAAATGAAGAGATGCTTCACCCTTTTTATTATATCTGGATTATATATATATTCCTTCTTTTGATTATTTGAAGAGGCTCGTGCAGACTCTATGCTGTTGACTTGCTGATATGTCAGCTGCCGCTGCAGATGTTGCTCCCAATCAATTTTAGAGAAAAACGTGCACAGATGATTGCATCAGGCGTTAGGAGATATGAAATGATATTCAGAAGAGTGCAGTTACTGATCCTGCCGTTTCTGACACAACCAGCACACATCACACAACATCACGCCTGAGGGGGCTTAAATGGGCTGTGTACTGCTTGCATATTTGGGCTGGGCAGTTTCATATGCTGTGTACTGCTTGCACATTTGGGCAATTGCGATAATTTGATGTGGCTCAGGGGTCTCACAGTAGCATTGTGTCAGTGTCATGACACAATTTCAAATAGGAAAAATTGGCCATGTCAACTCAATTGCAGTTCACAGCAGCTTGCTTACTGGTCCAAACAGTCCACAAGTATACTCTGCTCAGGTACAGCCCTCTACACACTGTCAGGCTCCTGGATGTAATGCCAAACTGCCCTTCACAACAATCACTGTAAAATCAAAAAAATAACACTGTTATTTTGTACAACGCTTGCAGGAAACACTGCGCACTGAATTCTCAGAGCGCACGCTTGTTGCTGTTGCCCACCGCTTACACACTATCATTGAGGCTGATCGAGTGCTGGTGATGGAGAAAGGCAAAGCTGTGGAGTATGGTGCCCCAGCCAGCCTGCTTGAGGATGAACATGGCCACTTCACAGGTATTTGAATAATGTATTATGAATAGTATACATACTGTACAAAAAGTGTATTTAATGCTGAATTGATGCCGAATCAATGCTGAATTCATGCTCTATATGTTCTATATGAATTTTTATCCAAAGCAGTAAAATTAGATCTGTGTTTCTAATACTCTTGTCCAGATCAGAATGACCAGATTTCTGCCATGCAACTCTGCTATTTGGTTCTATTCTTTCTTGCAAAATCTGCAGGTATGGTGCGTGAAACCGGCGAAGCTACTGAGAAGTTCCTGAGGAATATGGCCGCCGGTGACATCAGCGCTCACCGTGAACTTCACGATGCAGCAGCAGCAGCACTAGTGACCATCTGCCTTCCGTGTGACACCGACTCTCCAGCCTGCCTCAACACTTTGGCCAGCCAACTGGCCAACGGCGCGACCGCTGTCAATTCACAGCTGAGTGGGTTGCTACAACGTTTACAAACCGGCGAATTCACCGGCTGCAGCGCTGCTGCTGGCAGCAGCAAAGCTGACAGAGCTGCTGCTTTGCAGCAGCTGAAAGCTGCATTGGCGGCAACAAGTCAGTTGCAGCAGCTGGCGCTGCAGGCTCAGAGCTTGATGGCTGGTGCTGCTGCTGGCAGCAGCCGCAGCAATGAAGAGGAACGTAGAAATATGTTGGCGTCTGTTTCAGAGCAGCTGGAGCAGGCCAGTCTGACAGGAGCAACAGATGAGACTCCTTTCACTTCCAGTATGTCACAGCTGCTGGTTGGAAGTGCACCCGGCAACAGCTTCATGATGGCTCCACGCCGCATGCGGCAAGTCTCATCGCTGCCAGTCAGGCGGTTTAGTCATGACGATGCTGGCTGGGGTTTAAGGCCATCAGCAACAGTAGGTGCAGGGTTTAGCAGCCGCAGGGCACAGACAGCTAGTGGTGCTGGCAGCAGTGGTACAGGTGATGGTACCAGCGGTGCAAGGTTACACAGGCAGAGATCCCTTACAGATGGCAGCAGCAGCAGTGGCGGGTTGCCGGGCAGCAGCAGTGTTGGTGGAGATGAACAGGCATATCAAAGGAGCCGTTATAACATGAACAGGCTGTCCCTTGATGTTCCTGCAGCGGCACTGGCAGCAGCAGCAGCAGCTGCTAGGAGGAACGTTGTTGGCGGCAGCAGCAGCAGTAGATCTCAAGGCGCTTAGGTGCTTTGTGATGGACCTGCCGCTGCTACGTCAGTCGCATTGAGGAGTCTGTTACGCTTGATGCCAGGCTGTGTGAAGCAACAGTAGTATACGATGTGATGAAATACAGCCTGTATCACGGTAATGATTACCAAACTAGTAGATACGTGCACCCTCCCCATTCCTGGACTTGCGAGCCAAGTTCTCAACAGCAGTTTGTGATTGCTCATGCACGGGACTCTGTATGTTTCTGATGTTTCTACCAGTTCTTGTTGGGATTAAGCTGAAATAATGCCATTTATAGACAGAAAGTGACTGCTTGTGCCGAAAGTGGATTGAATTCACTGGGCAGATTTGAGGCGCGGGGCCGATGGCAGTAATGCTATGGCTGCAAAGTACTGATTATTATTAGAAAGTGACTGCTTGTGTGACTGCTTCTGACAGGTGACCATTTCACTTGTTCAACATCAGATGCGCATCTGACAGTCGTGCATGCACGACTGTTATCAACGGTTGTGTGCTTGCAATTGCTGAGGACGATGGTCTGCAGCAGATGCTGCCAGTGGTGATGACAGCTGCTGCTGTAGTTGTGTTGATTGTACTACTACTGCTACTACTACGAGTTACCTCAAGGGTTTCCATCCGTAAGGAGCCAACTGATGGCTCATGGATTGTAGTGTGGTGCTGGTTTTGCACCTGCTGGTGGTTCCTTTGTGGCCAGCGAGTGGTGGGTTTTCTGGCCGTCCAGCTCAGGTTCCCCTACGGTAACATCAATATCCTGGGCGTGCCTCACTGAGTTAGCAAGGTGCACTGAAGCCTGGCAGGACAGTTGAGTTTGTGCTTCATATGCAAACCCTGGCCCAGTGACACCGCATAGATGCAACAGCAGTGCAAGTGTATAGATCAAAGTACGCTGGCTCTTTCAGCTGCCACGGTTGTGTAAGACATGCATCAGGTGCTTTAATCTGCATCTTAATCAAAAGTGGCCTGAAATGGCAAAGTTCGCAGCGGATCTCGCGAGCTACTACTCAAAGCAGAAGCTGTCCGATGTTGCGTTGGTGCTGCGAGAGGAGGACAGTAAAAAGCGTAAACGAGAGCCTGTGAACGAAGGAAGCGGTTGTATAACTTTGCCTGGCCATGGCATGGTGCTCCTGACCTACTCCGGCTTCTGCAGGACCAAGGTGAGAGCCTGTGCAGCAGCTGGCACGCAGGCCGCCTCTACAGCCTTGACCTTCAGCGCGCCTGGCATTCAACTGGAATAGGCTCATGCTTTGCTGTTGCCGCAGCTGGAAAACTGGAGCGAGACACCCACAGCAGCAAGCAGCAGCAGCAGTGCAAAGCACAGCATAGAGATTTCAGTACCAGCTGGTCAGCTTGAACTAGGTCAGCGCCTGATAAAATGCATCTACCAACAGGAGCCAGCCGTGACAGACCTTGATACAGCTGAGCTCGTGCAGCTGCTGCTGCTTGCAGACAGGTATGAGTGCCAAAAGTGCAAGCTGCAGTCTTGAATGCTTTGCTGGCGGTACCAGCAGCAGAGTGGACCTGGCAAACAGTGCTAGGTGTTCTGGACCTACCAGGCAGTTGTGCAGAGCAAGAAGGCAGCAAAGCAGTAGTTGCTGCTGCAGTAGAGAGGCTGCAGCAAGAGCTTGGTGACTTGGAGGCTGTCTGGGCAGATCAGCAGCTGCCGCTGCAGCTGTCCCTGCCCTTCTCAGCACTGCTTCAGCTGCTGCAGGACTACAAGACCCGTGTGGCTAGCGAGCACACAGCAGTGTACACGATCATACAGTGGTACCAGCAGCAGCCTGAAGGCACTTGCAACACAGAGCAGCTGAAGCAGTTGATGCAGCAGGTGCGCATGCGGCAGTGCAGTCATCTATACATCAATACATTCATGATGCAGAACGAGCTTGTGCTGAAATGCTTCACACTGCAGGAGCTTGCCATAGCCAGTTTATGCACATCCTCAGTAGCAGTCCTTAGTAAGGCCAAGTGCCCGCTGCTGCAGCAATACCCAGCCTGGACAAAAACAAAGCGGCTGATGAGCAAAAGGCCGATGAGCAAAAGGCCGATGAGCAAAAGGCCGATGAGCAAAAGGCCGATGAGCAAAAGGCCGATGAGCAAAAGGCCGCAGCTGCTGCAGTGGCAGTTGCCATTATCGCAGCTGCAGACAGCAGTGGACGAGCACTTGAGGGGCGGCAAGGTGGCTGGCGTCAACAGCAAACTTACCGTGTTGCAGGGCCAAGCCATGCAAATGGGGTGCAGTATCACAAGCTTGCTCAGAATTACCCTTACAAATAGCATCAGCAAGAAACTCATCAAATATCCTGACCCATATCCATCAAACTTAGTCACTTGGAGTCCTATCAAAAGAGCCGGCAACAGAAAAACCTTGCAGCTCAACCTGGGGTTGTATTTGAAGATAAGAGACTCTCCAGGTGTGTACCGGAACATCCAGTTCGGTTTGAGAGCTATTGCTGCCAGCACAACAAGTGACCAGATCACTCATGGCCCACATCTTTTTGACGCAAGTTTCTCAACCAGCATGCCTACTTGGGGTTACTGTGATATGGTGAGTTCGCCGCGCATCAACAACTGGGCTGATGTTGAGGCTGCGTTGCAGCAACAGAACCTTGTGCACCCTGACCAATGCTTGCACCTTGAAGCAGAGGTGCACGGCATGCAGCAGATGGTTGTTGACTGCGGACGACTGCCTCCAAAACCTGTCACAACCAATCTAAAGTATTAAATGCAAGGCTTGCTCAGCCATGGTACTATACCATCATGACCTAACTAGTAAGTAGTACCAACTGCATCATGGACGTGCAGCTGCCAATCAGCAGTGGTGTATGGGACAGTGGCAGTTCACAACATCTGATACGAGTTCACAACATTCAATACAGAGAGTCTGATTTACTGAATGAGTTTTGTGGCGTGGGAACCCCCTTTGGCTGTAGCTTTTGTGCCTACATCCGATGCCCACTCCGGGAGCATTGCGTGTGTTGACAGGCTGTCAACATAGTTTGAACTATTCCAATTTGTGTTGTTAGCAGTTTTGTTTCAGGACACTTCAATCAGCACACTGTTGCAAATTTGCAACTGAAATGTGTGTTATTTTTGTTATCTGATTGCTTCTCTGTCAGGATCCTGAGTTTCCGGGAGTACGCTTTGCAGCATGTTCGGCCTTTTGAAAGTTTTAGCAGGTTTAAAACACTGTCTGATGATCGACTCAGTTAGAATTTAAGCCTTGAGTTTGAGTCAAACTGACCGTCAGTTTGCGGCAGGCTAGCAGGCTGCAATGTCAAGCGCTTGCCAAATCCTACAAAGCCGCTGTGTGCGGCATGCACAGCCTTGCTGGCACATCATTTGGCACCTCCAAAGTCTCAGACCTCGGTGAGATCTCACCGAGGTTTGAGACTTTGGAGGTGCCAAATGAGTGAGTCTAGACTCACTGAGTGACTTAATAAGTCATCCCCAGCAGAAGTTTACGGCTAAAGCACTATACAACAGCCCGGCAACAGATATGCATGTTTCGCCGAAGTTGCAATAAAGATATCTTGCATCGATGCAATCAAACCGATTGCTACCAACTCAGCTGCTGCCGCAACCTGCGTTTGGATGATTGTTGCTAGTGCATCTGAGGCACCTCTTCTTTTACCAGTTGCTTCCAATGCTGTTTGTTGCTGATGATGTTGGGGAATGCCAGCCTACTCAGCAGTCGCCTAGATCGATCTAGGAGAGATATCTCCCCTCCGCCACCATGGGGATACTGCTGTTGGAGTCCAGCAGCATACTAATCACTCCATGTGTCAAACGCCAGCGGCATTAACATTTCACGCATGCACAAAGGGTTGACAAAGTGGCTTTTCATTGTTAGTAGACCACCAAAGACATCAACACCAGAGCTGGCGTGCACGTCGTACGCCGTACCGTGCAGCTAGATGGCAGCGTGCAAAAAGCGGACCTATATCACGTAGATTCGTGTACTGTATTTTTTTAAGAAAGCCCGTGACGTTTCTCCGCTGCGTGCCAAAGCTGGCAACACTTTGGAAGTTTGTGCGCTGTTTCAGTTTCTGAATGTCAACCCATACGGTGCACTTCAATTGTGTTCTACAAAATCTCACTTTCATGTCGTGCTTGTGGGCATCGAGGCAACTGCACAGCAGCAGAAACAGCAGCAGCAAAGGTTGAGAGTGCCGTGAGTTTGTTGTGCAGTCGGACCTTTGGAGCTTGCAGAACATTGACCAGTAGAGATCGAATCAATCAGCTGCAACACTGCGGATGCCTGCCTCTCGCCTGTTGCTGGCTTTGGCGCTTTTGGGTGTAGGCAGCGCTGGAGGGCGACCTGCCCTAGACGTGACACGCTGCCCAGCTGACAAAACGTATCTCGACTTTCCCAAGACACCAACAGCTCTTATGAGCTTCCCTGGGTCCGGCAACACCTGGGTCAGACATATAATTGAAACACTGACTGGATACCACACAACCAGCGTGTACTGTGACAAGACTCTGCTCCCAACTTTCAAGGCAGAGTGCGATATGCCAAACAAGTACAGTCAAAGCATTGTGGTGAAGTCGCATCGACTAAGGTGGGATTGTGCTTGGCAGCTGCAAGTGGATGGCATTGCGGCGGCAATACTATAAATAGCTGTTGGCAGCTATATCATCCGTCATCTGCACTTGTTCAATGATGGTGCATTGTCAGCAGCCTACGTTCTCTGCTAGTGTATGCTCACTGTTGTAGACTGCATTACCTGGCTGCGTATTGCAACAGAATGCATAACAGACACTTCAGCCAAGGTCACATTAGGGATTATTGCTAGCATTAGCAGCGCTGTTATGACAGTAGCAGAAGCACCAGCACCCAAAGGTAGTAGATAGGGCATGCAAGGAACCTCAGATTGGCAACTCACAAATGGGACACCAGAGCAGCAGCAGCAGCAGGTGCTGGTACTTTGCAACAACCAGCAGCCCACTGTCAAAGTTTCCCATGCTGGTTGCATAAAATGATGCTAAATCTACAAGTGTACATATCAACAGCAACACAAGCAGCAGCGATACCAGCAGAGCAGCAGACAGAGCCTAGATGCTCAACCCAGACTGTAACTCAAAATTGTGTTAGATAAGGTTTGGGCCCCACCACTGTCATGATCATGTTCTGAACATGATGGTGGCACCCTACAGTACTGCATTTACTAGTAGATGGCATGCACATGGCAGCTGCTGATTGCAGCACACACGAAGTTGGCTGTACCTTGCCAAAGTTAAAGAGTCTGCTGGGCTGGTGATGGCCATGCTGATGTTGTGTTGTCCACAGGGACTGCCGCTTGTGGCAGAATGCCATAATAATCATCAGGAACCCTCTGCATGCCATTCGAGCCGAGTACCAGCGGCTCAACACACAAAGCCACACCGGAGTTGTGGACGCTAAAGATTGGGATTGGGAACAATGGTACTTTAAGTCCACCAGATATTGCCGGTATTGGACAAACATGCTTGGGGCGGTATTCGGCACACCCAAAAAGCCTGGCTGTGCGCAGTCGCCAGAGTACAATATGAAAGTGTTCTTCTATGAAGACCTAAAAACGCCATCTGGGTCCTTGAACCCCTTCTTCTTGCATGAGCTTCTTTCATTTCTTGGAATTGACCGTGGGAGCTCTTTCTATGAGTGTGCTCTGCAACAGCACAACAGGTCACATGCTAGAGAGCTGCCGCATGGCCATCCAGCAGCTCAAGTGCTCACTGATATGCAGACCCTGAAGAACTTCAGGGCAGCTGGGTGCATGGCAGCGTATAAGGCATATAGAAGCAGATACCCCCCATTGCCACAGCCAGTGCAGACCACATGAGGCCTGCTGTGAGTGCACATGTTTAGGATGCAACTTGTCTCTGGCATTGCCACACCTTGCTGACAAACCTGTGATATGATTGTAACACAGCCCATGGTAGTATCACTGCTTTAGCTGCTTAGATGAACTCCAGTCATTGTTGAACATTGGTCGCATGTGTACCTGACCTGCATTGCTGCATCAGAAGACTGCAAAAAGCTGAAGTATAGCACAATATGCCGTGATTGGCAAGTCTTGGTTGATTTGTTTTCTGTGCATGTCACTGAAATGTCATTTGCAGACTGCGGTAGCAGGTGCCTGATGCCAACCTACAGCAGCTGAAATAAGCGAAGAGATTGCTTGGACATTTTTGGTTATCATTTCTCAGTGAGTGTAGTCATTGATGGCGACTTACTGAG
Organism: Coelastrella sp. MACC-549; assembly: GCA_018290735.1. Taxonomy (NCBI): domain Eukaryota; kingdom Viridiplantae; phylum Chlorophyta; class Chlorophyceae; order Sphaeropleales; family Scenedesmaceae; genus Coelastrella; species Coelastrella sp. MACC-549. The sequence goes on from JABEVS010000446.1 coordinate 49,692, forward strand.
TAGCCATTGCCAGTGGGTAGTGCATCTCGGTATAGTCGCATACCAACATAACACACTGACAGCTCATATCTGCTGACAGAGCGGTGACATAACCTTTTTTGCTAATCAGTCAGTGCTGTCACACATTACAACCCAGAAAGGGGTGCAGAAATGTGGCTGACTTCAGTGGCATCTAGCTGACTCTGTAGAAGCTACAATGCTTAAGCATTTGCTCAAGCTTGACAGATCTGCATCATCAAAGTATGCTGCGAGAATAACAGTAAATATGTTCCATTGCTTGCATTGCGCAGTTCGAAGAATGGCACATACTTACTGTTATTCTCGCCCGCTACAGTCCGTCAATGACTCCATATCTGTGGTTGAGAGAATTGCACGGGACCTCAATGCCGTGTGCTGGACTTTGCTTGCTGTCAATAAATGGGAAGATCTGGAGGGCATAAATGATAATAGAATAGCAAAGCAAGCTTGGTTTGCTGATATCGATTTGATGTTACAGGGCATGTATGTGTACACCGTGTCCAGTACGGTACTAGACATACTGCATACTTTTGGCACTTGAACCACAGGCTTCCTTAGGGCGAATCAGTGGGGCCCATTTTATCTGGGGTCACCCCCTGTCGGACAGGAACGCAACAGACCTTGAGCATTACGCACACATAATTGTGCAGCCCATGTCGATGACAACAACCCATGCTCATTGGCCGCTGTCTGATAATCATAGTAGCACTTCGCAGTTGTATGTTTGGGTACATTAGCTTCCTGCTGGCACCCTTTTAACTAGGGGCAATGCCTATTATGTTACCAGTTGATGCTTCGCTCTGCGGATATGTGGACAGGCTATGAGACCTCAAGACCTGCCAGGCAGCCTTTGACTTCTCAAGGGTCTTGAGTCTCACAGCCTGTCCACATTGTAGAAGGTACTGACACATGTGAAGCACGTGAGGCAGCCAGTGCAAATCATTTTGGAGGGCTAGACTTACCTAGATGTGACACTCAGAAGCCAGAAGGTTGCCAAGTGATTTCATGGTGCATTGCCGTGCCTTTGACCATACTCCAGAGCAGCATGCCACTGTGTTTCAGCTGCCAGCAATGCTTATCATTTGTACTACAAGTGAGTGCACTCTGCACACCAGACCAAGTGAGCTGAGATATTGTACTTACTACTACTACTACTACTACTACTACTACAAGTTACCTCAAGGGTTTCCACCCGTAAGGAGCCAACTAATGGCTCATGGGGGCAACTTACAATATGGACTTGTATCAGTTTCGTCTGCTTGGTATATGATGATAATATTAATCAGCACTTTGGAGCCATAGTGGTTTATTATGTATGTGGGCGGGCCCATGGGGCCCCATGTGAGTGCATAATGCCTCAAGAGATGTCCCCACCTAGGCCTCTACGCAGACCTTGGCTCTCGGCATTGTATGGGAGGGGTTCTCGGGTGGTTTCCCCCTTCACAATTGAGATCGGATAATCATGCTCTCCGCGGGGCCGATGGCAGTTTACTGCCATCATAGGTACCTATTCATTGCGTCTGATGCAACAGTGCTCCAACAACTTGCTCAAGATGAGACGAGTTCAGGCAAGCCTTCATAGCACAATCATCTGGATCGCTGTCCAAACACAACATCATGCTGTATTCAAGTGATGCCATGAGGAGTAGCAAGCCACTTTGCGATGTTGCAAGAACGATTGCAAACTTGCCTAAATAATGTTGGCGGGTATCCTATAAGTCATGACTATATGTATGATAACTGTGCATTACATGCAGCAGCATCTGTTGAATGACATAACACCAGGGTCAAATACTCCCAAATACTTCCAATAAGGATACATGCTTTACATGCACTCATGTGTACTCTGGATCAATCAATCAATCAATCAACTCTAACCCCTCCTTCGGTGCAGGACCTTCAACGGCTGGTCCAGCCCCTGAATCTAACTACGTGTGGCATGATCAGACTTGGTGTCAGGTGATAGACAGACCCCCATATAACATTGTGGCAGCCGGCAGTGGACCAGCGCAGCAACCGCTGCCTGCCCGTGCACATAACATGTCCAGCGCTCCTACACCTGCGGGGCAGACTGCTGTTACAATGCAGTCACTTGCTACATGCTCAGCAAGTAACAGGCCCCCCCAAATGCCCAGCGTTAGGGGAACTTCCCATGCTTGTGGCTGCCAGCTGTTGGTTTTTGGACCGCGTAGAGCGGCCACCACTGTGCTACAGATTAGGCTGGCAGCAAGAGATGTAGCAGCAAAGGCGGTTGGCATGCCTACCAGCTTGCTGGCTGGCCAGCATAAGTGGGTAGGCAGTCATGCTGTCAAATTTGATGTACCACAATCAGCAGTGCAGCACTTAACAGCAGGAGTTGTTGCAGCTGTCAGGTACTACTTCAAGCGTTTACGGAAGTGGCGGGTGGTCTTGTTGTTCAATAACCAGTGCACGCGTTCTGCCAGAGAAGCTTACATCCGTCAGCCCACATCCACCCATCACACCTACCTTCAGCATATTGCACCATGCATTGCCAACCCCTTTATCGTCCTTGACCCAATGGATGATCCTGAGTGTGTAGCAGAGGCTGCAAGTGCCCTTGCTAGGTTGCTATCGGACGATGCTGGTAGCCACACAGCTACAGAGTCGGATCCAGATGAAGAGGGTGCTGATCTGGAAGCAGTTGCCAGCGCCAGTCAGCGGGAACGACGACAGCGCAGAAGGCAACGCAGACAACAGCAACGGCGCCGCAGACGTAGCCGCGTCCCTGTGCAGACTCGTGATCTGCGTGTGGGCACACTAAACCCCACCGGCATCAGGCCAGACAGTCAGAAGGTCCTTGAGATCAGTCAGTTGTTGCAGGAGCAGGGTGTCGACATCATGGGTTTTCCTGAGACACACGACACAGTTGACAAGCCATTGCCAGTGGACCTCATCCCGGGCTACAAATTCTTCAGCAAACCTAGGGAGAGGTAGGGGTGGCGGTGTGGGTATGGCAGTGCATGAGTGTCTCGCAGCCGATGCAAAGCCGTATGCATTCAGCAGCCAGCAGTACCCTGAGTCCTTTTGGCTGGTGCTACAACGCACCGGCAGGGCACGTAAGATGTTTGTTGGGGTTGTGTACATGCCTGATGAAACCAAACCTGCAGAACAGCGTCGTACTGCATGGCAACAGTTGTCTGCTGACCTGTCACACTTGACGTCTCAGGGAGCAGTCATCTGCA
>JABEVS010000447.1:0-19481 GCA_018290735.1 Coelastrella sp. MACC-549
TCTGTTAACAGCCTTTTTAAGGCTGGCCCCTCCACTCCTAGCGAGGTCTGCAGGTGTTGAACAGTTTCCTTGTATATGACTCCTCCCACTCCTAGCATCAGGTTGCATTGCTTGATTTCCGCAGTTGTATCATACTCGGTCAGCATCTGCACCAGATTATGGTGCTGGCCTGTGGCCTTGGACTGTTGCCGAGACGGATCCGTATCTCTACAGTATTTCAGTTCTACGACTGTATATTTACGTTGGCGTTTCTTTCTGTCAAATTCAAACAGCAAAGCATCTGGTATACTTTGTTTGGACAGTTGTTTCCGGATTTTCGCCGGCACCGCGCTCGGCAGTGTTTCTTGCGGCAGAGTCCGGGTTATATTCATCGTGGGGAGCCCTTGTGCCTTTCTTCTTGCAGTAAAGCAAGTGTTACTGAACATTAGATCATCATCAGCATCACTGTGATCAGCAGTCTCAACCTGTGTGCTAGCACGAATTGCATTGAGGCGTCTACCTGGTTGCTTAACTGACTGAGTTTGCTCTACGCCACCCTACTGCTGCCCCTCTAAGCCCTGCTCTTTTTCTTCGTCAAGGTGTTTGAAGCTGCAATCAATGCATCTATGTCTTCTGCATTTGCATCAGCAGGGGCAGCAGGGGGGGGCTATTTCAGGGTCCATAATGTCATATTCATTGTCACAGTCTGCATATTCTGGACCTGAGGAATCAGGTATATAGCTATTCCTGCCCGGCCCAAAGATGTAATCCAGTTCAGCTCTAGTGTGATCAGCTTTGAGCCGCTGTAAGCGTGCATATAAATCAGTTTCATCATAAGCTGGCTCAAGTTGCATTGTGTTTGGTTCAGGTTCAGTTGCAGTGCTGAGTAGGGTATAGCAATTGGATAGTGGTAGGCTAAACCCTGGCTGCTCACGCACCTTGGGAGCCCGGCACTGGTTGGCCTTGTGGCCTGTGTTGCCACAATTGTAGCAGGTGATCTTCAGGTTAGGCTTGAAAGAGGGGTGCTGCACACGGGGGCCACCACCACGGGTTTGGTTGCGCCGGTCAGGGCTGTTGAAACGGCCATTGAAGCCTGGGTCACCTTAGCCAGGTCTGGAGTTGATCTCAATGATGTTGATGATGATCTTATGTTCAATAACACCTACTTTATCGCATTGCAAGCAAAGCTTAAAGTGCCGCTGTTGATGCATGTGATAATGATGATGGCTCCAATGCCCTACTGCCGGATTTCTGCTCTCCAGGTAACTCCTTCTTTAGTAGATCTTATGATGGTAACTCCTCAACTGTGACCTTTATGCACCCTCCCAGGGTACACCGGGAAGCTTTCTTGGTTGTAGCTTTGTATGCATAGATACAAAGCTAACAAACTTAAGAATCCTATGCTTGGTGCATGTATCCAGTTACCAGCCAAGTTTAACAGTCCATTGTTACGCGGCATGCACGTCATTGAGAGATATCAGCGCCGCAGCCTTATTTTTACTGATTCAGTCACATGTCGCTTAGTCAAATGCAAGCTTGACTTTGTGTTGTACATGGATGCTCCCTTTGAGTGTGTGCCGTTTTGTGTCAGATGATGTATGGGGCTCCGTTGGTACATTACAATGTGTGTTGCAATGTATTGCACAATAGTGTGTGTAGATAGGTATTAATACCTATCTACTGCTTGGAAAATACGGTGTCAATGTGAGCATAATTGCGGTCAAACCGCTCAGCATGGATTGTTGTTGTCCGCTTCTAAAATGGGGTGCGGGGCCGATGGCAGGATTGCTATGGCTACTGGGTAACTTATATGTATGTGGATGTTCCCTCTGATGATCTTATCTTGGCTGACCCTGTGCCACTTACAACCCCTGTGCAGAGTACCTATGGCACCAATGACAGTGATTCAGAACACCGGCCATTGACTACTCATGCTATGCAAATGCCTGGTGCAGTAGCATGCATACCTGTGCATATCTTGTTTCACTCTGGTGCAGAAACCTTTAATCTTTTGTCATGTGAATTCTGTGCCGATTATGGCATCAAGGTGCAACCACTCAAGCAACACCTGCAAGTTGAGGGTATGTTTGAGAAAGGAGGCATTGTAGGTACGTGCCACCTCAAGCTCACCATGCAGCACATCACTTGGCACATACTCTTCCATGTAACAACTATATTAGCAGCCTTTGATGTGATACTGGGTGATGCTTGGTTCAAATCCAACAGGGCAAACAATGTTTGTCATGTCATGAGTTATCCTCACAGATGGGTGACAGGTTGGCACGGTAACAAGCAGTTTAAACTTCATATGCAGTGCTGCACCCCCTTCAGTTGCTCAACCCATGCCAGATCTTGATTCTGCCCAGCCCAACGAGCAACCTGCTATCTTGACTTATGCTCAGGCTGTCAAATATTGCAAGCAGCCAGGTGTGCAATACTGTCTTGTGCTTGTGAAAGCAATTGACAAAGATGCCACTGGTAGCTCTTCATCACCACCCTCTACTGATGACCCCAGGGTGGAGGCCCTGAAATCTGAATATGCTGATGTATTTACAGTTCATCCTCCTTATGGTGGTTCACAGATTCAAATTGACTTTGAGGTTATTCCTGTTGAACCCGGTTCCAAGCCTACTTGCAGGCCGATGTATCTTTACTCCCCATTGGAATTTGAGGAGATGGAGAAGCAAATCAAGCTGCTTCTGGAGCAGGGCTACATTTAACCAAGTATATCTGCTTACGGTGCGCCAGTTCTGTTTGTTAAAAAGCCCAGATCTACTGAATTACGCATGGTATGTGATTATCGGGCCCTTTAACAAGCTGACTAAGCGCATCAACTTCCCCTTGCCTCGCATTGATCAGTTGCTTGATCATTTGGCAGGCTCTAAAATCTTCAGCTTGATTGACTTGAGGCGGGCTTACCACCAGGTTAAAGTGGTGCCTGTAGATATGCCTAAGACTTGCTTCCGTACACCGTTTGGCAGTTTTGAATACACTACCCTCAGTTTTGGACTAGTGAATGCACCTGCCGCCTTCCAAGCTATCATGCAGCGACTGTTTGGCAAGCACTTATACAAATTTGTGCTGATATACCTGGATGATGTTCTTGTGTATTCTAAGAATGAACATGAACATGCTGAACATCTGGATCAAGTGTTGCAGATACACAGGGAGAACAAGCTCACTGCCGCCCACTAGAAGTGCAACTTCTACCAGACTGGCGTAGTAATGAGCCATTTGATATGGTCGTGATGCTTCATTAGCAGGTTTAGGAGGTGTACTAATGCAGCATGGCAAGCCAGTTGCTTTTGAATCCAGGAAGCTCACTAGTGCTGAGCTCAACTACTCTCCTACTGAACTTGAGATGCTTGCCGTTGTGTACTGTGTCATAATGTGGAGGTGTTACATCGAAGGCCGTGATGTTCAGGTCTTTACTAATCACGAGCCTAACACATACTTTGATACTTCCACTATGCAGACCAGGCGTGCAGCTCGTTGGCTTGATGAGCTGCAAAGGTATAGGCTACTCTGGAATTACAAACCTGGTCCTGAAAATGTGGTAGCAGATGCTTTAAGCCGCCATCCTGTCTGTGCTTTCTCTTGTGTCACATATATCGGCTTGCTGCAGAGCGCCACTGATCATCAGCCAGCTCATGTGCCTTCTATTGTGGATAAACTTTCCTTTATTACTGCCTTGACGACTTCATATGCGCAGGATGCTGCTTATGTTGATAAGGCATTCTTGGCCAAATCGACCCTCAAGGACAATGGCATGTTCTAGCCGTGGAGAACAAGTGGCCTTGCCAGACAACAAGAATTTGAAAACTGCAGTTATATCAGAATGCCATGATACTCTTTACTGTGGTCATGTTGGCAGAACTAAAACACTGCTTAATGTGCAGCGCTGTTTCTGGTGGCCAGACATGCATACTGATGTGAAAGATTTTGTGGCAAGTTGTGATTCTTGTTAGCGTAACAAGAGCAGTAATCGCAGACCATATGTTGCATCCATTGCCGATCCCTGATGACACATGGCAGTCAGTCAGTCTTGATCTTATTACATCACTTCCTCAGACTGCCTCTGGTGCTACTGCTATTGCTGTATTTGCAGACAGACTATCCATAATGGTGCACTTGGCACCCTGTAAATATGACACTGGAGCTGAGGAATTGGCTGAAACATTCCTGTATGTTGTGTTCAAGCTCCATGGGTTGCCCAGTGAATTGGTATCTGACAAGGATCCCAGAGTCACAAGTGAGTTATGGCAGGCCTTGATGCAGTGGTTGGGTGTGACACAAGCAATGAGTTCTGCTTTCCACCCACAAACTGATGGCAGTACAGAAAGAGTCAAGCGTGTTTTGAAAGACATGTTGAGGCATTTCATCAACCCTGCTCAGAGTAAATGCATTTCCCATATGGGAGCAGTTACTTCCATTTGTGGAATTTGCAATCAATGACCCTTACCATGAAAGTATAACAGCGCTGTGACATTCGTGCTAATTCATGTCAAGGCCTAAACTGCCTCTAGACTTGCTACTACAAGGGCAGGCTGAAACCGGCGAATATCGCTCGGTGACTGCCGATAAGATTGCTGATACTATACATACAAATGTCACAGCTAAAACCTGTTTGCAAGCTGCTCAACAAAGGCAGAAAGCTTATGCTGACAAAAGCAAGTCAGACTTACAGGCCGATGTCGGCACTGAAGTGATGCTAAGTACTAAAAACATCACACTGAAAATGAAGGGTGTACCTAAGCTTTTACCTAGATGGATTGGGCCCTTTGAGGTCCTCAAAAAGATTAGTGATGTCGCCTTCAAACTGGATTTGCCTGCCAGTTTACGGATACCCTGTATTTCATGCCTCACTGTTGAAACCTCATGTGCCGGGGGGGAATACACCACCTCCGCCGCCTACTGTCATTGATGATGAATTGGAGTATGAGGTTGAGGATATCCTTCATCACCAGGATGTGCCTCTGAAAAAGAAACGCAATCGTGCAAAGAAACGCAATGTCAGAAAATATCTGGTCAAGTGGAAACGTTATGACCGCTCATATAACACATGGGAACCAGCTGATAATTGTGCAAACTGCCCAGAGATCATATGGGCTTATGAGGAACGAGTTGGGCAGGGAGTTGACCAGATTAAAGGTGTTAGGCGGCACAACCAGAAGGACATGCACACTAACCGGCAACCTGCAATTATCAGTGGTCATGGCTCTAAGCGCTTTAGGTCTCGTGGGTCAGTTACACAGTTGTCCCAGTGACACGTAACCAACGTCCTAGGCGGTCTGTCGATGTATCCGTTGGTGCTATTCAGTAATTGCCACTGTTGAAACAGACTTGTGTGTGTACGGTCCTAAGGCAGCGTCGCTCTTATGCGCGACAGCGGTCTGTCTATGATATTGAACACACTGTACAGATCGATCAAGCCTTGTTTATGACAATTGATGTGTGGTCTCAGTCATGCAGCGTGTGGTGCCGTACCGCGGCCGGGGGGATGACGCCTGTAGTGTAATCAGCTCCCTTGGGTGCTCCGCAATTCCCCTGCAACCTGGCTAAGGTTTGGGAGGTGACTGTTGACAGACCCCTGACAGCTCCTTGTATTTGTTGTATGTTAGCCTCTTGGTCCATACTGGCCTGAGGACAGCCTGTGACCTCAGGGGGGAGGCATGTAGCGGGAAGCTGCTGCGCAGGGCTGATTGAGCCTGCGTGATCGATCACAAAGCTACGTCGACGATCCTTGACGATACTGTACTTGTGGGTCAGTCCAAGAGTGGACATTCTAAGACAGCGAAGCTGTCGCCCAAGGTTACTAACCTTAACAGGACCCGGCCAAGGTTGCCGAGTGAGACGAGATCTACATATGCTCTGAAGTGTAGGCGGATCAGGGTCGAGTCTGAAGGTGTCTTTGTACTCACTATGCTTGTACTGATCCTCGAGCTTAGTATTACAATACTCCTTCCGCTTTCACTGGCGCGTTCTGCTACACAGGTTGTAATTACAAATTTATAAAATGTGACAGGCATCACAACAACGACTCGAGACAAAACCCTGTCAAGTTCTGCACTACGTTGTCTGGCCTTACAGATACGCTATTGATGCAGCAGCTTGCGATCTTTGCGGCAACACGCCCGCCAACTGATCAGTATCATCATGATACATGATATAACCATGATGGTTCGCCGCACAAAGGTTGCTGGGTACACAGCACCACTGGCAGTCACTCTAGAGAGATCTAAAAGTAGCTGCTCGTAGAGGCCGCATTGTTGGAACTGCCTATGAGCTGTTCAAAACTGTACTTTTGGCAAGAGTGCCGAAGTACTGCAACAAGGCTGTCTGATGAACCCACTAGTACTAGTACTGGTTAGTACTGTCTGGATTCAGTTCTCAATCGCCCTGGCACACCGTGCGCTGCTTTTGCTTTAACCCACGCAGTGGGCGCACGTTGTACCGGTTCTCTATATTGTGAGCACGGTCACGGTCAGGCGTCGGCAGGCGACCAGCTGAATGAGCGTGAGTGCAGCCAGTTTGTAACCTATCTAAACCTATCAAAACCCAACCCCGCAGCAGCCTCCCGTATCGATTGGACAAGCTTTTGCACTCTTGAAGCCACTGTTATGCAACCATTTGCACACTCGCCGCTCATCGTTTGGTGCTCAAGAATCTTGAGTCAAGATTACCCACATCTGTGCCAAGGACCCTGAGGGTCTCCTTAGTTGCACTGACCACCATATTTCTGTATAAATATAAAGTTTATATGTGACCACCTTAGTGGCCTGCTGGTCTGTCTCGCGAGGTGCGGCCACTGTGCCCTCATTGCCAACAGCTTTCTGCCGTCGTCGCAGAACTATAGTTCGTATGAAGAAACTCCCAGGCACGTTTGCACAGCCAAGCGATACCGGTATCGAGCTTTCGGCTCGCCAGCGCAGATACACCACCTCGTACAGCTATCAAAGGCAGCGAAGCATAACCTGCAGGCACCGCAAACGATGCTATCTGCCTTTGCTGACCTCCTCTTCTCAAGTGGATTCCTGCAGCATTCCTGCATTCTTCCTGCAGCATTCCTGCCTAATGCTGCCTAATGCTGCAAGTCTCAAGTGCTTGAGCTGCATTCTGTAATCTTCGTGTCCAGCCCAGACTGCATATCACCACCAAATAAGGGCGCTCCAAGCTGTGCCCCAGCATGTGGTACAGCAGCAGCAGCTCTGGTCAGTTGTGTCGTGTGCTTTGGTCCTTGTGATGACACGAGCCTGTATTCTGTTGCGCATCCCATCTGCTCCACCGGCGGCAGGGACGTGTTGGTCAGGGCAGATTATTTGGCTGGGCTTGCATTAGCACTACTAGCCTGCTTGGCGTAGTACTGACCTGCGATTGCTGCTTTGCCGAATCTTACTTCATCTGCTGTAGGCCTGGACTGTGGTGGGGAGCTCAAGCGTGAGCTCAAGAGACAGCAGGTTGAGCTGGAGCGACTGAAGGCCGAGCTGGAGCGACAGAAGGTTGAGCAGGACGCGGCATTCGGCGCGGTATTACAGAGGATCGCTGAGTTGAGAACCAAACTGCAGGAGTGTAAGTGCAGTGAGTGTTGAGCACTGATGAGGTGCATGCATGCAGCTTTGTGATAAGAGCACTTGGCAGTGATCATCCACAAGTGATTACTGCTAAACGTTGCTAAAGTAAGGCCAGCTTTTCTGACGCAGGCAAAAAACAGGCGCTGTATATACAGCGCCTGTTTTCCATATGTGGCACCACTCGGCAGCGCTACCAGACACTCAGCCTCATGCTCTGTCAGTAGTTACTGGGGATGCTATGTGAAGACATCCCAACATAGATCTGGGTACAGACATACGGTATGCTACATAGCATGTGATAATGGATATATCATGTAATCATACCCAACATAGTAAGTAAGTCATTGCGTGATGGCACGCCAGGTGGCAGTGGCACTCTAGTATCCTAGCCATCAAACCAGCAGTTGTGCCACATGTTCCGCCTCTTCAGCTGCGCGTGTGCTGCATATGGTACAGTGGTGAGTTGTATGTCACACTCAAAGTGCCAATTGGCTTGCAAGCCTTGCTCCTAGCTTGCATGCATCTATCTGACTCACATGGACAGCTGGGTTGTATGTTGCCTGTACATGACGGTCTCACAGTGCATGGTCCTGGACCAGTTCTGGCATATAGTCATGGCTGTGGGACTCTATTCTTTGGACTCTGGTTTATCAGCAGTGCGCCCTGGTGTAGTGTCGAACCTTTGGGGCCGCACGAGACACCTGAACATCTAAAGCCTGCGGTGATCCATGCATGCGCCGATTTGCCTTGCTGCTAGCTGCATGGCTTATTACTGGCTGCTGCCATGGTGTTTGCAGCACACTTTGTGTGGATTGGATTATACCTCAGCTGCCGAGGGTGCCCTTGTCCGTTGCAATGCTTCGTCACAATGCATGGTGCGCATTATGCTTGCACATTTCTGATTTATGCCTGTCCTGCTGACTTGTTGTTTGCAGTCATTGATGCTCAACAATCCAGGGCCATGGCTGCATGTCAACAAGAAGTATTTCTACCTCTCCATCGGCACAACAATCAGGTCCAGCCATAACAGGCCTACAGTGAGCATCTGCAGTGCATGCTGGGCATTTTGGACTCAGTAGCAGCTGCAGCATCAGGAGCTGCAGCAGCCATTGGAGGCCATGCCCCTGTAGCAGCACCTAGCGACAATGCAGGTGCAGTAGCAGCAACAGCGGATAACTTGCAGCCGAAGCAGCAGCAACAGCAAATAACACTTCTGCAATCACTGGCCTGCTAGATACAGTCGATGAGGAAAAGGCAGTAGCAGGAGACGTACCAATGAATGAGGCACCAGCTGCAGCCCTGGGAAGATGTGGCAGCATTGACACACCAGGTTTACATCAGCCGTGGAGCAGCTGTCTCAAGAACGGAAGCCCGCTACGCTGAATGCGTCAAGAAGTGCCGCTGCCATGCTTTACGGCTGTATAACGGTCTCTTTGTTGCAGCGGCCCACTGTGTTGGCACTGGCAGCCCACAGGCTGTGACTATTGTGTGGCCTCCTGCACGTGGGGTCAGCCAGGTTGAGATTGTGTTGACATCTCGGCAGGTGGTGCTAGGCCAGGATTTGGCACTGATGTGGTCAGGAGGCAGTGTGCCATCCTCTGAGCAAGCCATAGCGCAGCAGCAGCAGCAGCAGCAACAGCAACTGCAGCAGCAGCAGCAGCAACAGCAGCAGCAGCAGGAGCCTACAGATGTGTTAACACCCAACATTGGGTTTGCAGCTCTATGGGGGGTTTTGAATAATTTTGTTCATACACCTTTGTGGGTATTGCGGTACCCAACAGCACAAGATTTCATGCCTGGGGGGCTATGTCGGTCTGATCGCGGTGCCAGCACGTGTTCTGACCATCATTCACAAGCGTAACAAGGTCTTGTATGCATGCTAGCGACGGAGGACAATGCACTCACCACCAGCAGGACTCTATATTTTGGGTGATGTCTGGAGCAGTGGATGATGATCGAGCGCTCCCACTAAGTGAATACTGTGATATACTTTCTACAGTCCCAAAATAACCTAGCAAAGCATACACGTCGCTACTAGCATGCCGTGCAGCAGCATCAAGCCTTCATAAGTCTGACCAAGATTATGGTCAGGTTCAAACACCAGGGACTTCAGTCGACACACTATGTAAGGTGTACACATTATTTTCAGATAGATTCAAAGTACAACATGCAACAAACGACCTCACTTCAACACACTCTGTGTTTACAGTAATCTAATCTGACCTCATTTGGTTTTGCCTGAGTCTACCGCAGATTACGTATAAAGCCTATATAGGCTATGTAAACCACCGTGGAACAGGCCCTAAGGGTCCAAGAAACACCTTAGTAAGGTGCGTTGAGCCTCGTAGTATAGCCGGAATCGCAACAACGTCATTGTTTACCACGTATGTATGTGTTCAACAATGGCTTACCATGGTACAACATACATGCCAAACACTGAAGGATGTTGAAGAAGGTGGAAGCAGGTGGCTGACTGTATATAATCAGCTGGCTTAGTGCATTGCTTCTAGTGATTTCATGATTCACAGTCACACGGTTCACCTCGTTGTAGCAACAGGACTGGTCGTCCGTCCATGAGTGAGTTCAAGCACTTGAGCCGTTCGGCTCATGAGACTGATCAGCTGCCCGCGCATGCCCGCCTCAGTAACTCAAAACGCTGAGTCAGTACAGATCATCCTGAAAGTTCTGAAATCATGGTTTGTGCCAGCATGCCAATGTGTTGATGGTGTACATCGCATATTTGAAGCAATCACTCCACATCCTGGTTATCAAGTCTACCAGTAAGTATTATTTCTTGCCAGGTGTCATAATTATGTTAGTTATAACCAACAACAGCCAGGCTGTATGCAGCAGCCTGCTGAGTCTAGCAGACTCTGCTGGCAGCCATCACTGCCAGTGGTGCTTCGGGTGAAATAATCCACTGGAGATCTAGAGTGCAATACTGGTAGAAATCAGTTGCTTAGGATAATGAGGATGATCATATACAACTAGAGATTTGTTTCACAATGTACTACATCCAGTAGAGTACTTGAACAATGACTTTAAAGCTTTGCGGGCTGCATCTGATGCCATCTGACAGTGTCATGCCAGCTGACATATAGCTGGGGATTGCTGTAACCTACTGCTGTGTCAAATTGAGCTGGGGACCCCTAGCCTACTGTGTCTCCAATCAGTCAATTGGCTTGACTTTGTGTATGGCTCACTGTTGCAGTGAGATTTCTGGTCTTGACACGCCTTACGCAAGACTCTTGTAGGAAGCGACTTCCTACATTGCATATCTACATTAATATACATTTGTAATCAAAAACATCAGCTCTTGTCCTATGCTGTCAGGTTCTAGTGGCACTGCTGCTGTTGCTGTCACTGCAACTGCGTTCAGCAGTACTACTGCACCATTAGTGATGGGTGCTGCTGCTGCTGCTGCTACTGCTACTGCTACTGCTACTGCTACTGCTGCTGCTGTTGTTTTGATACAATAAAGGCTACCCAAGCTGCCTTTGTTATTTTGGGTGCCATGGCTAGCCTCAAAACCTCACACCCGTCTGACTCAGACTCGGAGTAGTGCTCAACTGCCCATGCTTTGAGTTCAGCGACCTGCATGGCAGAAGATACACATGAACACAATGTTACAGGCCCGATGTTGCTGAATGACTCAATGCTCGGCATCACCTGCTGACAATCATTGGCAACGGTTGCAACCTACCCTGGGGCCCCTGGGGCTGCCCTGGTAAAGCTTCACTGCCCTGGTAAAGCTTTACAGCCGCCAATCATATCTATGCAGAAACCCAATGGTTGCCAACTGGCTGGGATAGAAACTTGCATAAGGATAGCTCTGGGCAGACTTTATCACCGCTACTGGCACTATCCTGCTGCAGGATGCTGCAAGGCTTGCAACTGCTGTGAGGGGATGAGTCATGCTGGCTCACTGACAACATGCTGCAGCCTGGTGGCACGTATGCTGCTTGTCTTATTGATGGTCGGTACAGCATAAATCATGACCCACCGTTTTCTTGTCAAGGTCTCCAGGTGATAGTGTTGGAGCAGCATGAAGCCCTGTCAATGTGCCAACATTTGGCTTGACAGCAGCTGGAAAGCCGCTGCCAGTAGCTACTTCGCTGGCTGAAATTGTTGTTGGTGGTGTGACACATGAGGCTGCCGTTGGCCTCATGCAGGTGCTGGAGTGAGATATTGTATCTGACAGGCTCCCAGTTGTGATAGAGGAAGGTGCCGCTGGGTGATGACTTGTACTGCTTCCAGTATACTGTGATACAAAAGGCTCCAGGAATGGTGTTGCATCACCCTGACCAGAAAGTTCCATGGGTGAGGCGCGACCTTCAGCTGGAAAGCGCTCGCTGTATTCCGTGTTAGCTGCGCTGATTGCTCTCAATAGTGAATTGTATGAAGGCTGGAACATGTGCTGCATCAAGTTGACAACATGGTAAGACCCTGTGAAGGTCTGATCAAAACTCTGAATGAAAGATAAGGGGAAAAGCTGCCATGCATGATGAGCTTGACTGTCATACACCCTATGCGTCTGAGTCAACTGCTTGGTACGTGCACACTCTGGTGGCTACCCTTCACCCACCCTGCCGGGCATACGTCTACAAGGTGATCGGTACCGATCACTGGTATATATTACATCATCATGATATAATATGGTACAGTGTGCCTCTCGACTGGCACTACTGTGCTTACCTTCAGTATGCAGCTTGTGTACCAACCGTTCCTCCTTTCCAGGGCACCTCCTTCTGACGCAGTCTCCCCTTGGTTACGGGCATGGCATAACAGCGTAGGGGTGTGCCTCTTGCTGCTGCCGGCAGCATTGCTGCTACTGGACAGTGCTAGCTCCTGTAACCGCTTCTGCAGCTCCACATGATCATAACCGGCCGCCAGTAGGCCGAGTATCTTATCTGTTTCTACTGAGTTGGGCTTCTGTCTATGCTGTTGTGTATGTTCAATAACATCCATGCTAGTGTCTGTGCTGCGTCCTCTGAATGATACTGATCTGCAGGTGTCCAGAATGGCTACAATTGAGCCTGCAGGTCCAACAGCTTCGGCGATGTGATTCAAGACATCTTCAACAGCAACCCCTTCCTCTGATAACCCGCCGCTGCTAGTGCTAGGTTCAGCTGCATGTGCTTCCTTGCACACCAGGTAGTGCTGCCGTGTGGAGTACCGTGTCGCCCCATGGCCGGCAAAGAAGAAGATAGCCTGGGCGCCCTTTGGTAGCCCATTGCAGAACTGCTTGAGTTGCTCTTCGAACTCAAATCTGCGGGTGCCAGGAGCGTACATTCCTCGTCAACACTGATGGCAGTGGCACATTGGTTGGCCCAAACAGTGTACAGTAAGTACAGTGTGGTACTAGTACTGCGCAGCACCATGTGCGGTGAGGAGAATGTTTGTCTGCATGTATGCATGTGCAGCACATCGTGACGAGTTCAACTTCGCAGCTGAGCTGCATACTACAAGTATGCATAATGATTATATGTCATGATAGTAAAGGTGTACACGCTCAGGTCACTTCTACACAGCCTAGCCTACCATAGCGCTATGGTAGTAGGTACTAGCTCTGAGTCGGCTCGTAAGGTTTGACATACTATGACAGTAGTAGTACAAGTAGTACTGCACACACAAGTTGCACATTGTCTGTGCTGCTAGCACAAAACGTATTTTGCACTGAATCCACTTCTGAAGACAAAAAAGCATGCACATGCGCAGGGCTGGACCTATAGGCCCTGGCCTACGGGCTGACTAGCTAGCAAAGCCAGCTTTCAAGCCAGCTGGTAGGCAGCATAGCGGGCAACCGAATGTATGAGCTTGCTCACTTTGTTGCGTCGAGGCATGTCTGAACTCGACACTGCGCCTTGTCACGGAGCTCACGGCTCATGTCCTCCACGTCATGGGCGGGACCTCTCAATGGTGAATTTATGTAGTGACTGACACCAGAAACAAACGCATGCCTCTGGGTCGCCATCGGTGGTCGGTGGGTCGAGCTGTATACTTCGTAAATATGTAGTTGAAAGTTTAGACCGTCTCGTTAGCGCTGAACTACAGAATAGTATAACCCCATTCCTGCTTCTCAAGGGGAAAGGGCCGGGTGGAGAGGGAGTTTGGGGTAGAGACCTCCCTCGGCTAGAGCTCAAAGACGATCCCCTAGGCCTCGGCCACGGCCACGGCCGAGGAAGATCCCTGGGCCCCGGGGCCCGCGCGCGGGGGATGAACACATGTGCTATGCGCGCGCACAAAGCTGCGAGGCGCCAGAATGCGCATAATTTGGAAAGCGAGGCACGAATGGCACGCATTGCCCGGCGAAAACACGTGTGTTGAGTGATGTAGCCGCTCGAGGCACGCGTGAGTTACAGAAATAATAACTCGTCTATTCGGCTGCTGAAGCGCCTTGCAGCCATATTCACATGCGCTTACTGCACCCAAAACGCAGCATGTGATGCATAATGCAGTTTGTGAATGCACATGCGACTGCTTGACGCTGGCATTGTTGTTAGTGCAATATCACGTGATACGTGTATACGTACAGTGGAGTTCGCTGACGCACGAGGAGCTTCCACCAACGTGAGACGCTGCTGAAGATCATTTTCAACGTGTTACAGGGCTGTACGGACTGTAGCTCCATGTCTGCAAATTGGACGAGGCCAGTCAGCAGTACATGTACTGGCCAGTGGCCCATGGGCATGAGCCCATGGTTGCAAGTCAATTGACTTCATATTATATGCATATCGTACTTTCATTGCTGCTTGCAGGAATCTTCTGCAAAAGGGCTGTGAGTAAGAACGACAGCAGCTGCCCAGAAGGGACAGAGCTCGGGTAGACGTCGACGTCGCTGGACGTCCAGCAGGTGAGTGCACAAACCCACGTGGGTCAGCGACAACGCCAGCGTCTAAACAGACCTGTTCGGCCCTAACACCGATAGTATGAAAATATACATCGTGCTATGTTGAAGGCATTGGCTGCCAATTGCCGTACGCTATGCGGCATGTGGACTGGCAGCCATAGCGTACAGGCACAGGCATGCCGGCATTTGCGCCAATGGTCCTGTCACTCTCCAGCATGTCCCGTTTGCAAACCCCGATTGTAATTTGAAGTCGTTCTTTGGATACTTGTATGAGATATCTTGCTTTGAGTACATGCTATTTGAGTCGTGCATGGGCGCTTGCCGCGGAAATGTTGCTGCTGTGACACACACTGTGGTTTGCCATGGCATGGCACAGTGGCACCTGGATCTCGCTCTTACAATATGCATGCAGGCCATTCATGGCGCATTCTGCTGTGTTTCCTACGCCATCGCCATGGGTCTTGGAATGCTGCAGGTCTCAGGCTTTCTGTGCTTGCAGTGGCTGTGCAACTGTCGAGATCACCCGCTTGGCAGAGCCAGTTATAATCTGCTGAACACTGACACGCCACTGAACCAGGCTATCGTGCTGTGGTTCTAGAGACATTCAGCGTGGGTTAGGTCGGTACCATGGCGGCTGTCCAGGTGAGCATGCGCAGCCGCGGCAGAGGCCAGCCTGGCTCTGCTGTCAAACAGCAGCAACAGTTTTTGATCCTACAGTCAGCTGTCACAGTGTGTTACTGCAACTGCATCAACCTGCTTCCTTTTTTGCTGTCCCTGAAACAGCTACAGTGTTGAAGGAGCGCACATTGCAACAGTGCATGAGTAAGTCGGACGTCAATGCTCAGCTCAGATCTTATTGACCTGCTTGGGCCTGACTCAGGTGAAGTAGTAATTTACACTAACTTAGTTAGAAGGTGTCTCTTGGGTTGGGGCCCCCACTGTTTTTGCACATTCACACGTATACTTGCTGCTCAAAATCAGGCATCAGCCGGTGTCAAGCTGTACAAGTACGTCAAGGCTAGCTCTTCAGGAGCCAGCTCCCAGTGGGAGCTTGTTTCCTCAAACGCCAAGCCCGGCTTCTATGACTACAATGAAGCGCTGGGCCAGCGCAGCAAGCAACCAGAGTACTTCCTAGAAGTTAAGATTGGAGACATTGACCAGCGAGCAGATGAGAGTCTCAGCTTTGTTGCAGAACCTGCAACCCAAAGGGTTACTTTCTCAGCGGACAACAATCTTTGGGCGTTGAAGTTTCCCGCAGCAGACAGCTACAGGAGTTTCATGACTGAGTTAGAGGTGAGGCCCACTGGCGTTCTGCTGCCTACTCCATGGTAGTCATCGCACAAATCTGCTGACAGGGGTGCACATTGCAAGGGCTTGCAGGCCCAATGGTGCTGCAGGCGTGCACAGTGGTCAGTGCCTATTTCAATTCTCTACTTGGCAGTGTGTGCCGCCTTGTATCCAGCTTGTGTGCAGCCGACTGCAGCATATCAGAGCATGGTTGCCTCCATTGCAAGGGCCATGATGGTCTAATAGTTAATATCTGTGTAGATATTGAGCTTATATGAAGGCGGCGATTCACCAGCAGAGCAGGATGGGGTCTGAAGAATAACTCTAGCCCAACATGCAAGTTTGCAGAACACGATGGTAAAACTTTCAGCAGGCTGCTGCCACTGCATGCCCTCCTGACACGCCTCCTTTCTGCATCTGTGCATGCACTTTGCATATGCTTCATAGGACAATGTGTTCCAGAACGCTTATGGCTTTGGCCGTGACAGCAGCAAGGCTGCAAAGGAGTTCGGCGACTTCAACGCCATGCTCTTTAACTCAGCAGCAGGAGAAGCAGCAGCACCAATGGAGGTAAGCAGTGCATGTTATAGGCCTGCTGATGACTTTGGACACGTCCAGTGGGTCACATATTGTAGTTACAAGCTGCAACACAGCTACAGCTGATGCTCCTTTTCAAGGTGCCACAGCATTAGCAGTGCTGCATCTCTAACTTTACATCTGGTTGTTGCCTTGACACCATCATTCAATGGGGTGGTATGGCCTAGACGGCGTAAGTTGTGCTCCTACATTATTGCTGCACAGCACCTCTCATATAGGCGCATATGCATCTTAAATTAATGGGACCTGGTGCTTTTCCACTTTGGAGGCTGCTGATCGAGCTGCAACCTGCCAGATTGATACACCATTGCTGCACCTACTTCAATGGACAGCCTTTTGTGCACCGCTCAGCCACTGCAGCAGGTCACCCAGAGTCTGCTGTATGAGCACCTCAAAGCACTGAGCTGCTTTATCTTTTGAGCCAAATGTCAATGTGCAATGTGGCCCGCAGCTTGATGCTCATCCTGAGGACCCTGCCCCCAGGGGACTCATACAGAAGGCCATACCAGCCGATGCAGACAAGTCCCTGATTGATGGCATTGTCATTGGTGCCAATGACAACACTTACCTGAGGCACGGGTCAACGTTTCATGTCATGAAGAATTTGGAGGCAGGAGGAGTCGAGGAAACAGGTGATTGCTACATACATCAAAATGTGAAAGCCCAAACAGGACAGGCATATGTATTGCTTTCAGGGTTTTCTACCCCTGTTGAAGAGGAGATGCATGTTGATGCCACCAGGGTTGACCTGCAACTACCGTCACGGAGATAGTGTCCAGCACTGCTGGGCAAAGCGTCTGTTGCTCATCTGCAGGCACCATTTTCAGCTTCGAGCCTTTAAAAAGCAGCATCACTCCTGCCAGAAATCCCTGCACGCCCTCCTTCACCCCCAGCAAGGTCCTGCTGGCAAATGGAGAGAAGAAGATGAACATGTTGAGCGCAGCAGACGGCACAAAGCTGTTTCATGCTGATGTGGAGCATAAGAAGATTGTGAGCGAGTGGAGCTTCCAGAAAGAGACAGTGGGCATACCTATGGTAAGTTGGTTTAGGGCCCGGCCATGTGGCAATGTGTCATGATGGCGTAGGAACTGAATAGAACATAATTTCATGTGTTATTAGGTGGTCAATCTGCGGCCAGCTCACTTGAGCTGTTTGCCATACTGTACTGCTGATCCCTTGAAGGCTCAGGCAGGCAGGCAGGTCTGAGTTGCAAGATCACCAGCAGCATACATGCTATATACTGTCGATTTTCAATGTTCCCCCATGAGCGACTCTGTTGGCTCCTTTGGGGTGCCCCTCTGGGGCCAGGTGGTAATGTATGGTGTGGTATGTCACCTGCAAGTAATGCCATTAGCTGGGCCAGCTACATGGGCTGCTAGAGTGGCGTGCACCACGGTCTTCACCTGCCCAACAGGTAGTACCCCAGAGTCTGTGTGGATGGTCCGCCACCTCTGGTTGCTGCTGTAGGCTGACATTGCTCACGTCAACAAGGCTGCTCAGTTGGATTACAATGCAAACACACTGCTCAGCCTCGCCTCCAATTGGCTGTGCAAATGGGACTTCAGAGACCCCAGAGGTGTAGTGCACGTAGGTAGACAGCTGTACTACTGCAGGTACTACGTAGTACCGCTAGATTGCGATCACAGCAGCTGCAGCATAGCTCAGCGAGTAGCTGGCATGATGCCATCATGGGTTGCACCGGGTTGCACATATGGATGTTTCTGCTTGGTACCTGGCAGTGTAAGAGTCCTTGAAATCTGTCTTGCAGCCGAGCTCTATGACCCAACAGCAGCAGCACGAGTATGTCAAGTAGCCTCATGCACCTGGTCCATCAACTTTTGCCGCCAGTTGTGCATTCAATGCCTGGCAGGCAGAAAAATTGAAGACAGCCGTTGGTGCCAACTGATGTCCTGCTGCATTGATTTGTTGTCTGTGTTTGCTCACCAACAAAGCAGACTTCTCCACCTTTCTCTTCCCCACCCTACCCCTCTGTTTTCATCTGTCCAATCGTACTCGCCTGCGGCAATTTGAGTGTTGAAATATTTATATACATATGATCCTTACACGCTTACATCAGGATCACGACACAGGCAGACACGGATGTTGACACCCTGCAGGAGGCCAGTGGTGCATCCCCCATACTTCAATGGACAGGTGGTAAGGGTTTTGCCCAAAACACTAACTTCACTTGCATGGCCACCAGTGGAGCAGGCGATGTGGTGGTGGGCAGCAAGGACGGCAAGGTTCGCTTGTACAGCAGCCAGACACTCACACAGGTAGACTATCAGGGGCTTCAAAGTATGCTTGCACGGGTGTCTGCTAGCAGTCGTACTGCTCGTTCTGGTGTCGATTGTACTGCTTGTTCTGGTGCCGGATGTGTTGCTCGTCCCAGCGTTGCGTATGCTGCCTGTTTAAGTGTCAGAGTTGTTCTAGTGTCAGATTGACTACGGTCACCAATTGAATTGTGCTGGGCAATATGTCGGCAGTCTTGATCAAGTCATGACCTCTATGCACTGTTGAGCAAGCTGGCACTTGCAAGAAGCTTGCCAACTGGCAAGCTTCTTGACAGATGCTGAGGAATGACAGCATGGATGTCCTTCAACTGAGTTAGTCTCTCCTGCTGTTGCTGTGCAGGCCAAGACGACCATCCCTGGCCTGGGAAAGCCAATCACTGCTGTGGACGTGACATTTGATGGCAACTGGGTTCTGGCAACCACAGATGACTATCTCATGGTAGTGAAAACAAGCTATAATGATGCAGGTGTGAGACATGCAATGAGTGTCTCAGTGCTGATATTCACTGCATAATGCTAATGATGTGATGATGCAACTCTTCCTGTGATATTCTGCTGTCACAGCATGGCATGTGTTGCTTTGCATTGCACCCTGTATTGCTGTGTATTGCTATGTTGATAACCCGTATGTACTGTACTTAATGCACTGAACTCTGCTATACACTGCCAATGTACCACCGGTTGTATGGTGTTTGAGTGTGGTGTGGTGTGGTGTGGTGTGGTGTGGTGTGGTGTGGTGTGGGGTGGTGTGGGGTGGGGTGGTGTGGGGTGGTAACGTGTGGGGAGGGGTGGTGTGGCGAGGCGAGGGATGGGATGGAGTGCTGTGGTGTGGTGTGGGACGGCACGGTGTGGGAGGGGGTGTTGTGTGATGGTACGGTGAGGGGCGGCGACTTGTAGAGAGGG
>JABEVS010000447.1:19491-52767 GCA_018290735.1 Coelastrella sp. MACC-549
CCTGTGCTGTATGTTGTCAGTGAAAAAAGGGGGGGGGGGGGGTGTTTTTTTTTGTTTTATTAATAAATGATTGTAGAGTGGAGAAGGTGGGGGGTGGGGTGGTGTGTGTGTGGGTGGGGTGTGGGGGGGGGGGGGGGGGGGGGGTGGTGTGGGGTGGGGGGGTGGGGGGGGGTTGGGGGTGGGGTGGGGTGATATTCACCATTGCAGTGCAATCACTGTGAGGCGTCATGAGGTGTCCGCTTCAGCGTATAGTGCCAACTTGCGTTGCCATTGTACTGCCGCCCGCAGGCAAAACATGCAATGGCTTCACTGACAAGGGAGGTGTTAAGCTGGCCCTGCCCCGCCTGCTGCGCCTGAAGCCAGAGGATAAGCTGCTGACCAACGGCAAGCCTTTCAAGAACGGCAGGTTCACATGGGCGACTGATCAGAACAGACAGGAGGGAAGGATTGTCGCCACCTGTGGCAAATACACAGTGATCTGGAACTTCAGGAGGTGCGTGACAGCCGATCATCAGGCAGCAGATGCACTCCTGTCACTGACTGTGTTCAACACTGGCAGTTTCCGTGCCGTGTATCTACCAGAAAGCATGGGCAATGGGCCTCGGCTGGTGTTGGGGTGTGGATCAACAAAGTGCATGCGCAGAGGAACGCGGGGGGGGGGGGGCAACTGTTGGCTGGTGGCCAATCTGCAAATTGCATCAACAACAGCAGATGCAGCAGCGCAGCAGTTGCCTTGTGCGCTTGGCTTCAGCTACCAATGAGCATTGGACTGCCTTGCACAAGCCTTGCACAAGTTGTGTCAAAGATAGCTCGGTACATAGTGGGGCCTATTTGCAGATTGGGCCAACATAGAACACTGCCAGGCTGGGGCGCTCGTGATCATACTATTGTCTGTGTGCAGAGTGAAGGAGTCTAAGACCAGCAGCACATCCTTCGGCGGTTTGCCCACAATGATGGAGTACCACTTGTCGGCCAGGGATGAGGATGTCGTTGACAGCAACTTTATGCATGAGAAGTGAGCAAATCTTTGAAAGTTGTTGACATGGCGGCAATGCCACGCTTCCCAAGTTGGGAAGTGACTGCAGCCCATCAAGTATGATATAGTATAGTATGATATATCTCTCCATAAGATATGCATGCAGATTTTGCCAGCAGCTGTCGTTGGCACATGTGCAGCCACAACGCCAATAATGATGTGAGCTCTTCAGACGGCTGTAAGATCTTCAGAGGCATTGATAGTTGTTGGAGTGGTATTAGTAGCTACGATAGTAGTATTACTGGAGTCCCCTGCATACTGTGGGTATCATTTGCAAATGCGATCTGAGACAAAGCAGCAGTGTTACTGCTTAAGCAGCGCTGAAAAGGGACAAGTCTCAAACTTGCCTGAGGCAGTTACCAAACAATGCAGACATATATGCGCATCACACTGCCTGGCCGGTGACTTGAGACGACCGCCACTTGACTGCTGCTTGTACCTTGAACCTTGTCTGCTTGCAGGTATGGAGGGGCTAGGGGTGCTGCTCTGGTGGCTACGCCACACAAGGTCTTCACGCTTGAAGAAAGGTAGCAGTAGCTGGCTTTAAGCATTTGAAGCGCTGGTGTTGAGTATCTGCTTCATGAACAGTCTGAGGCTCTTCTTCGGTGAAAGGACAGCAGTGCTTTGCAAGGCTTTGCTTCAAGTATGATCATGATGATCATCATCATGAGGCACTGCATGAACTTCATGGTTTGATCAAGCCGTACAGACGGTCTCCCTGTTGAGATCAGATGCTATACACAAGCCCAATAAGCTTCCCATTGGCTCACTAATGGTCGCTGTTGTGTAACTTACACTAGCAGATTGACATGTGGGTGGAAAGCTTTTCCATAAGAGCCTCTAACGCGGCCCGCGTCGCAATGGTTGCGTGTGAAGTTCAGCTTGAGAGTGATGACAACGTAGAACGATTCTAGAAGATCTTGCATTTTGTGGTTTCACCTGCTAATGCCATGCAGTGCTGCTGATGCTGGGCAGAAGGAACCAGAAAACACCCAGTCTCTTGAGTCACATGACTCATGCGGACCTGAGCCCATGGACAACGTATTATATTACCTATAGGACTATAGGAGTAGCTAGATGCTCTGATACAATCCTAGCGAGCAAGTGCTGGGGCTCCTGACACAGCCCTGGCTGGTCTACACTGCCATCTGCATTTTGATGGTCTTATGAGGGTTGTAGTCCAAGAGTGTGAAATCCTCTGCCACAAAGTCGTCTATGCTTTTCCGTTCCTGGTTGACCAGCAGCTGTGGGAAGTGTTGAGGTGTGTTCATCAGCTGCTGCTTCAGAGGCTCCACATGGTTCACGTAGACATGCGCATCACCCAATGTGTGAACAAATTCACCAGGCTTTAAACCAGTGACCTGCAGTAAGCAAACGCAGGTTGCTCTATCCAGTGTTTAGGTTGTATGAATTTTAGTCGGACAAGCCAGTTGCATGCTGCAAGAAGCGTATCTATTATGCCAGCATACTGAAACAACAACACAGCATTGCACCTGTCAAACCAACAGGTCTCTTGATCTGTTGGATCCAAGGTGACTAATCTGACTGGTAATCCCTAGCTTGCTAATCCTACAAGGAGAAACTGGCTGCCCAGGCACATACTGGCTGAGCAGCCAGCAGCCATGAACTCTCCCTGGCACCTGCAGCCCCCACAAAGTCAGTGCACCCCAGCCTGTGACATCAGATCTAGTCAGACCACCTTCCAATGAGGTAATATTCTACAACTGACTATGAACCCCACACCTCACCTGTGCCACCATGACTGTTAGCAGGGCATAGCTGGCGATGTTGAAAGGTACACCCAGGCCCACGTCTGCACTGCGCTGGTACAACTGACATGACAACTCCCCGTCGCACACGTAAAACTGCAGCAGAGCAAGCACAACAGCAGACACCAGCCAGCGGCATAAGGAGGGAATGAACAGGCTCCATCCAATCTACAACCACAACATGATCAACATCAACCAGGGGCTGCAACGAGGCGATGACTTGTCCTGCAAATTCTTCGTGACATACCTCCACCATGTTTGTCATTCAGATGCCCTTCCCGTGTATACTGCTCACCCCAATGGTCTACCAACTGAACTATATGGTGCTGGCTAACACGCTCAACCTCAGGTTGCTGCATGTTCAAGGAGGTGTTGAAAAACTAGAGCTTTGCACCCATATGATGTAGGTGACCACTGCTGCAGTTCTGGCCCGGACTGGAAATCTGTCAGGCCCGATGATGCCTGACAGATTTCTCAGTGCGGGCCAGAATTGCAGCAATGGTCACCTACATCGTATGGGGTGCAAATGACTCCCCAGCCTGCCAACACCAGCAGCAATCATTCTGGCACCACCACCTCACATGAGCCAATGGGGCAAGCCATGGCACAGCCTTGATGAAGTCATCCGAGTCCTGCCTTGCCGCTGCCTGCCGCACCTGTGCTGTCATGTGGCAGGGTGGCAGTGCCATGTCTTTGAGGGCTGCTGGGTTCCAGGCAGTGAGGATGAGCCGCCTGTCTTCTGGAGTGGTCTTGATGCGCTGGATCAGATCGGCAAGCTGATCTACTCCCTGACCTGAACAGCAGACAAACACCATCATCAGCAGGTACAGTAGGCAGACAGGTGCTAGTGTGTAGGGAGAACCCTTGATAACACCATTCATGAGATCTTGATAACACCATTCATGAGAATGAGAAAGACAACCCTAACCTTCGGTCATCCCACATACTACTCGATCGTCCCACATCACACTCAGTAGTCCCAATCTCTGCCTCGCTATCTCACCTGTGTAGTCTGTGTGCATGTCCACATACTGCGCTCCAAAGTGTCTCCACTGGAAGCCGTAGACTGGCCCCAGGTCCCCCTCCTCTCTGTGGCTCAGTCCCTGCCTGTCCAGGAACTCACGGCTGCTGTTGCCATCCCAGATGTGAACCCCCTTGGCTTGAAGCTCCTTGGCAGAGGTGGAACCACGAACAAACCACAGCAGCTCCTCAAGAACACCTGGAAGTGAGCAGGACACAGCATGATGTCAGCAACCCCTGGTGTTCTCAGCAACCCAGATTACTGCATGTTTCTGCATTCAGATGTCAACATGCATTGTTTCCTCACATTAGTGCCTTCTTGGGATGTTAATCATGTGGCAGGTTCAAGAAGATTTCTAGCATCCTTTTTAGCACCAAATGCCATGAGATGGTCTACATGCTGAACCCCGTTGCATCAGGCAGACTGTCCACCCTTATGCATATTCTGAATGGATCATCTGTCCCCACCTCTCCAGAAGACCCTCTTGCTGGTGAGTAGAGGGAAGGAGTGCCTCAGGTCATATCTGCTCTGGGTACCAAACTTGCTGAGTGTCCCTGTGCCTGTGCGATCACCACGGGGGAAGCCCTCCTCAATCAACTCCTTCACAAGATTCAGGTACTGCAAACATGCACAAAACACATCGGCAATACACATTGGCATCAATGAGCCAACCTGCGACCAATCTGTCTTCTCTTCTCAAACAGATGAGCAGTCAACACTGTCATGGATACCACGCCACCCTTTCCCTCAGCCAAATCAACTGCTGGAATTAATGGTGATGCATGGGAAATGGTATGGGCAGAAATGTCCCGGAGTGCTGCCAGGTGCCTGTTGCTCCCAGCACACCTGGTACTCATCATGCTGGCTGGCAATGCCGGGTGGCAATAGAGGTGGCTGACCAACAACATCTTGACGACCAGCAGCAGCAGCAGCGCCTGATGTTGTTGCGCAGCAGGGTGTGTCCTTCGTGTAGCATACAAACTGATAGCGGGTGCCGTTGTCATGACGCGGACGGGCAGAACTCCACGAACGCCAGGGGCTGCCTGAGAGCAGCAGCAACAAACAAGACGCAACAGGCATGCCTCACCTCACCTCGCAGGCATGAGCTGGCAGGAGCATAGCAGAAGCCAGAGACAGAAGTAAACACTTTGTATTTAGTAAAGTCACTGCTGAGGCACTGCTACATTAAAGACGCAGCGACAACAGGCCCATCCTGACTGGCTGCAGATATCCATGTGAGAACATTACAGCCTACAGCTTACGTAGCTTTGCATTGCTTCCTGCAGGCATTGCGATGCTAAAGTATGTATGGATCTCACTCCAATCAGCAATACTTGGCTTTAGCCCTGGGTCCCACACTGCCAGTACCCACCTTGTGCAGTGATGTCTGGGAAGTGGGTGTCACATGGGGGGTCTGCTTCAACACGAGTGAGGTGGATTACACTGCAGCGAGGACTCTCAACAGCCTCTTGGTACACCTGCAGCAGCAGCAGCAGAGGTGGCAGTACAGTTGGTATGCAGGGTTGTACTGCCCAACACTATGATGCCAGCCCGACTGCTACACACAGCATGGTGGTATGTGATCATGGCAGCAGCAAAGACGTTGAGTTGCTTATTACTGTGCTGGCTACTGTAGGGGCCTGCTGTAATGTGCATGTTGAGCCTCTGCGCTTGCACTGCTTGAGTGATGTAGTGATCATTCAAGGGGAGTTTTGACTGCTGTTGTGTCTGACGATGACTACTGGCCTGCCATTGCCGGTTGGATGAGGTCTTCCAGGCTCACCTGGCCACCACCGATGACGAAGACGGTCTCAATGGTCTCACTTGTGCCTTCCGCCTCCAGTAGCTGCATGGCAGCTTCCAAGCTGCTGGCATACAACAGGTTTGAACTGGGCTGCGGCAGTGTGCTGCTGGTGCTTTGCTGCTGGTGCTGCTGCTTCTGCTGCTTGGTCTCCTGCTGCAACTGTGTGGTTGAGTTCAGATGCAGCTGATTGCCATCGCGTTCCGCTAAAGGGGTAGCACCTGCTGGTGTGTTGCTGTCTGCTGCTGATATGAGGGGTGCAGGTGGGTTGCTGGTCAACACTATGTTGAGGCGCCCACGCAGGGGTCTGAACTTTTCTGGTATGGATAAAAATGTTTTACGACCCATGATTACTGCATTTCTAAGTTTGGGACTTGACGTTTCGCTTGTGAGCTTTTTGAAGTAGGCCATGTCACCTGTTGGATGGGAAAGGACATTTGCGAGCGTGTGATGCTGTGGACTGCTGTCAGAGACCACCAACATCAATGACAATGTGTCATCAAATAACGTAATTGTAAGAGTGATAATCTCCACCCATGGCATACAAGCGCCAGAGCGTGCCTACCGACCACAGCAGCAGGCGCAGCAGCAGCTGTTGCATTTGCATCCAAAAGGCGGCATGGCGGCATGTACTTGGCAATATGATAACACAACAACACTTTACAACTTAGTGCCCTGCAACGGCCGTCACACACACACCAGGGAGGCTGAACGGTAGGTCGCCACGGTTTCCGATGCCCCAGCTCCGCGTAGCTGCTACTACAACTTGAAAGGCACGCTGCGCCCTCATTCCAGTCATAGTGATATTACTGTGTTACTTGGAGCTGTCCCTGAGCTCGGCGCGCTTGGTGCCTTGACGCACGGGACTTGCTTGCGCTGTATCCAGCAGTCGCGCAACAAATCACTGCTGTAAAACTGCAAAACAGAAGCTTACAGCGGCTGTTGAAGCTGCTCAGGGCCTTAGGATCGCGTGACTATGATTGTATGCTCTGCGTGATGTGATTGTAGCCGCGGAGCTGTGTAAACCTCTTAAGACGCGTCGATGAATTGATGCCAAGAACCAAGAAGCCTGCCAACTGTGGTGGCGACACCGGTTCGTAACAACATTCAAACTTACAGTGACGTAGTTCGTCACGTAGTGCTCTTGATTGCAAGCCAACAAAGACGTTGTGGGGCGCTGTTTGTTGTGGATTAAAGTCCTTGACGAAGCTGTATATTGCAACCCTCGATGCTATAGGTTGCATGAGCGCCTGGACGCGCCAACGTAATCCTTTGCCAGACACGTCACAGCAGATGCTGCATGAGACAACCTGATTTCAAACACAGGCAGTGCAATCTGCCGGACAACATTGACAGCAGCTGTGCAACGAACGTCGTACCACCCCCAGAGTGACACACTGTAAGCAGCAGCTTGGGCATGCCGATACAGCCCGTACATACAGCGGTGCTGTTATGCCATGCCTGGAGGATGTGCCTGCAAAATCTTGAACAGTAATACTGAAAAGCATGCAGCTGCAGCAGGCATGTATAACTTATACCCTCATGGCTCAAGGCAACCCATGTGGCAAGCACACCTGAACGCAATAAAACAGTGAAATGCTGCATAATTCCTTCTTTTTGCACTGAGAGATGCACCCAGATACATAATACTTATAGATACTATCATAGCCCCCCATTATCATCCTCCATGGACAGCAAGCTAGAATCATTAAGTCCCCACGGTCACTGGTGTGGCACATGCTTCCTGCTAGTAGGCCACACACAAAAAATCATAGGATACAATTCAGCAGATCAATTGGAAGATGGCTGATGCCCCCTTACATCTGAACCTGGACATTATGATGGGATGTACGCCTGCAAATCGCCATTACAAAGTCTGGTAGAGAGGATATCAGTACTACTAGTAGGCGTAAGCAGCCTAAATGACAAAATAGCTGTACACCTGGATATATTGTAGGAATTGAAGTTTGTTGACTTAAGCATAGTAAAGCAACGGATCTGCAGATAGTAAACCGTTCTGGGGGTGTCGTAAGAACAATGACATATCCCAATCACTGTATCCTGTGATGCTGACAAGCTAAATTTGCCGTCAGGGAGGACTCTTTATGAACAACAACACCTTTGGTGCATCTGCAATATTGCCAAGAGCACTGCCATCAGCGGTGCAGCCAGTGTCGACTCACAATTGCTGTAAGAGCCATGATTACTAAGGACAAAAGCAGCAGCAAAGTGCTGCAGAGTGATGCTGATGCAACAGATACCGCCTGCTTTCATGGGAGTAGCAGTGTGACGTGATGCCCATGATGCATCATTCACAATAGATCCACCTGGCACCAGCAGCTGAGAGCTCTTCTACTGTCACATCAACATCAATTCTATTCCTGCAGATGTTGCAGCTGCAAGTGTTTGCATGGGAGGGCCAACACAACCACACAACAAGCTTCATGCAAGGTGCAATGGGCTTTCTGGTGTAATCAAAGACCCGTTGGAGTGTTGCCAGGCTTGTGTTGAACCCAGGTCCTAGCCTAGATTGGGTCAATGCGATCAGCATGGTCGTCACATGACATAAGGCCCGACACAAGAAACACCAATCCATGATGAGTGATTGCTATAAAAATGTTGTTGCATAAACTCAACACAGACTTCCTACTACTGATCATCGTCACTGCAGTCTCCTGGAGTTCTCATCTGTGCAGCCGCCTACAACTGCAGCTGCCTCATTGCCATGTTGTGCCCCGTGTTACCAGTGGTATGTGCACACATACACCCAGCTCGGCAGCTCCCATTTATTCTTTGATGCGATGCACACGCCATTGCTGCCAGGCCAGAAGCTGAACCTGTTGTAGCACCAGAGGCAGCCCTGGCGGCCCCTGCAGGGCTCCTGGTAGTGGTGTGTGGGGCAGCTGGCCTCGGGATGCACTGGCCTGTAGGTGGTCATGAAACGCGGCTCCCACCATTGCTTACTGTGAGGTTTGGAGTACCGCCGCCAGTAATCAGTGGTAGCACGTTTCTGCTGGTGCCAATGCTGCTGTTTCCAGTGCTCTTGTTTCCAGTGCTCCTGTTGCCAATGCTTCTGTTGCTGTTGCCAGCCCTGCTGTTGCTGATGCCAGTGCTGTTGCTGCTGATGCCACTGCTTATTATAATTAGCATGTTTAGCAGTTGCATGATGCGGTGCCCACCATTGCTTACTGTGGGGCTTGGAATACCTTCGCCAGTAATCGTTGGAAGCACGTTTCTGTTGGTGCCAGTGCTGCTGCTGCTTCCAAGGATGCCACCGGGGTTGTTGGCGCTTCCAACCACCTCCATGCCTTGCAGCGCCTCCATGGTGACCTCCATGGTGGCCTGCTGCTGTCATCAAGGTGCATTGCGTTAGCCACACTGCAGTAGACAGCAAACAAACAAGGGCACCGCGGTTTTTGAGTTCACGACAGCCTTGCTGCCGCAACCCGCTGCCAGCGTCATGATCAACTCTCTTTTGAAGATACATGCGTTTTGCACTTGCGCATATGGGCCTCTGCGTGAAGCGAGACTCACCTATTGACCCAATGAAAACGTACAAAACTCCAAACCGTCCGAGCACGCAGCGTGCCATGATCTGCTGTTTAAAGGACAAGTATGATGATGTTGTTGAGAAACGTTATTGTTGATGTGAATTGGCTGAAGTGGACCAGAGGGTATGTCGTTGAGCACGTTATGGATTCTGTTGAAGAGAAGCTGCTCGACTGGTCAAGCGGTCAATAATTCAGGGCAGCCAGCTGTATCGAACTTAAGAATGTTAGATGCTTAGACGGTTTGCAATGAACGGTCGTGCACGGATAATCGCAATGTAACAGCATTGCCCCTCCGCCTGCTGTGTCAGGGACCTTCGGTGTGGCGTAAGGACATCAGATAAATCGTGGCATCAATTGACAATATGAAACAGTAGCTTACTTCGATTCGTCTACTGCAGTCCGGGACTCTTTCCAAGCAACGCGGACCTCAGGTGCATATGCCCAGGCATGGGGCAATAACCTGCAGCTGTCTTGCAGCTGACAGATGGCAGATGACACAATCTTCGTAGCATTGTTGTGTGTACTCAGATCCCAATGGCCACGAACAGGGCTCTCCACCTCAACCCTCAAACCTTGAGTTACATGCTGGTTGGCTTGAGACGCTAATGGGCCATTCTGATTGCATATGAGGCATACTTTCAGCTGTTCATGGAACGCAAACAGCTGATGTCGCTGTGGCTTTGGCAGGTATCAAAAAGTGTCGCATGGGCCTTGGGATGGACCTGTTGAGACTGACTCCAAGATGCCTGGCACTATGATGCTGCTGATCATGGTGACGCCATTACTGCCGCTGCTGCCGCCTTGCCCATTGCTGTTGCAACTGCCTGAAAATGGTATGACAATCATCATGGGGTTTATTTGGTGCGGTCTTAGCCAACTGGTTGCCAGACCACCAAGTGGGCTATCAGGTTGGTACCTGCCAGAGAACATGGACAACAGTATGAGCTCTGACGCATGTCAATGCTTGGCTGATTGAAAAGTGATGGATGAGAGGAGCTCCTGCAGGTTTTGGGGCCTGGCTGGATCAAGGTCACCATGACAGACCATGAGGCCATAGCAGTTCCACCAGCTGATGGCAGACCCTGCCAAATTCTTAATACAATACAATACAATACAATACAATACATCCTGAGGGGGTTACACCCTCCCCGGTCCTAGACCTGCGAGCCATCATTTAAGTCGCTCATGGGGCTTTGTAATTGTACCCAGTCTTGAATCAGGACGATGTCGGCAGCCGAAGCTACCCCCAAAGTTCCGTCAATTCCGGCAACTTGAGCAGGGTTAAGAGTTTGTCAGCCTTGGCCCAAGGGATGGTCCATTGACCAGCAAACTCTTCTGAAGGTAGCAATCAGCTAGCCGTTGACGGGTGGGAGCTACTTCCCATGATGGCCCACTGCACACTGTGCCAGGCTGACCCCATCAGTGTTGATAATGCTCAGCAATGCAGCTGCCCCTCACTCAGCCTTGCCATTATCAGCACCTGCAGCATGAATTAGCTCCTACCATGCCTTCAGTGCTGCTACTGCAGCTGAGTCATGCATGCCATGCTGCTGATGCAGCGAGCGTGTCAGGAAGCAGTTTGCAAGGGTCACTGACCCGCTACCGTAGCAGGGCCTGCCTCCAAGGCATGGCATCGCGCACCATGTTTTGATGCAATTGCAAGCTAGTGGCACCGACCTGCGGCGCAACAGCTTGAGGCAGGCCCAGATATGGCAGCAAAGGGCTGTGTTACCACAAATTGGACCATGGCATGAGTCTAGTGCAAAGCCCACTCTGTGAACGGTTTACTCTCTTGGAGAAAGAAGACTTTGCAGCGGCTTGTTGCAGTCAGCTGACCATGTACCTGCATTTCGGCAGCACAATGGCAGCTTCAAGTATCAAAGTCACAAAGGCAGTGCTGCAAGCCACGGTGTCCGTGAGCTATCATAACGCGTATCTGATACCTGCTGTCACAGCCGCTGGCTGAGCCTGACTGACTGATCAGGCTGCCTGCAGCCCCTGCTTTCTGCAAGGCAAACAAAACCCCTGAATTACTACTTTCCTGGTTCCATGGAAGGCTCCTTTTCTTTAAATGGCATTGGTGCATTAGCTCATGAGCTGGTGATCACCAACGCTGGTGTTAACCACCGTTACCATGTTTTAGCAGCATGCATGTGCTGGACCAACGCTGTGGCCTGCATGCAGTTTGCCGAGCCGTTAACGGCTCGTACAACGTTGTACGCGCTGATGCATATGATTCTGATACGGCCATGACCATGATGTGATCACGACCATGACCTCGGCGAACGCACAAGGCAATTGGCCGGCTGCAACTTGGCAGACGCTTGCGATTGGCAGTTAGCGGGTGACCACTCAACGGCCGCCGAAAAATTTGCAGCGGGCCGACCGAGGTTTGTCCCTACGACAACGTTCATGAGTCATCGGCACACTCGATAGGGGAAACACCTCAAGTGCCGAGTGACTTTGTGTGCATCAGTGGACCGTGCACCTCTCGAGCTCGGTTGCTGCTTGTCAATATACTGCCACCAATGCTGCAGCTGCAGCTGCAGCTGCCGACTGCCTGCAGGCTTGGCTGTGTCAGATATTTGGGATTGCTTTAGCCACAGGGTACACTCACAAGCTTTCTGTGCATCACCAGAGAGTGTCTCTGCCCCCACCTGGCATCCTCCCAGGACTGTCAGCTTTTACTCAATAACCAAACAAGCCAGAACGGCTGAACCCTGCAACAGCAGCAACTAAACAAGCTCAACGCCCATGGCCTGGGCACTAGTTATCATGGCAGTGTTTACACTGTGGGCGGCACCTCTGACAGCTGGTAGGTTGCTGTGCCGGGGGCTGTGGTCTCTGCAGCAGTACAGTACTGCATTGCAAGCCAGTCATGCCAATATACACTGTTGAAGCTTGAGGGCAATACCCAACGGGAATCCAATTTGCTGGTTGAGGGTTTTGACTGGCATTTTAGTGCTGTCTGTCACCCGTGGGCAGACTGCTATGATCCTTAATGGCTTCCTCAGCGGTGGCTTGTGCTCTGCAGGGGCACAATTACTGCGCACCATCACCCCTCTGACCACACCAGCAGCGATAGGTGTCGTCACTGATGATGCAGCAGCAACCAATACAGCCGCTGTGACAGCAGCAGCAATACCAGCAGCAGCCCTCAACCTGCATGCAGCAGAAGCATCAGCAGCAGCCCAACTTCTACCACCTGCAGCAGATGTTCACCAACTTCCAGAGTCCATCAACACCACAGACCCCACATCTCCAGACTTCCCCATGTGGCCGGGCGCCATGCAGTACCTGTCTCTCATGGCAGCCAACGCAAGCATACAGACTCAAGACACATCAGCAGCAGCAGCACGTGGTTTTGTGGTGCGAAATGGCACACAGCTGTACCACAATGGCAAGCCGTTTTACTTTGTGGGAGGCAATGCCTATTGGCTGGTGGACTTCTATACTATGAGCTGGGGGAGAGACAAGATTGATGAGTTCTTTGACTCATGTCAGGTACAACACTCATACCTGAGGCAAGCTCAGCTTGAGGCCCAAGCTTAAGGCCTGTGTGGTTATGTGCAGTACACTGTGCGGCAGCAGCTTGATGAGAGCACTGCTCAGGTTTGTGCTGCTGCTGCTGCTGCCGCTGCTGCTGCCACCAGGCCCTTGGTGTTCACGTCATTCGCACCTGGATGTTCAATGTTGGTCTCCCAAAGTCCCGGGCCACCTATGACTCCCGGGAGCTGGCAGGCCTGGATTACATAATCTGGTCTGCCAAGCAACGAGGCTTGATGCTGGTGTTTACTCTGGGTAACTCCTGGAATGCCTACAAGGGGCCTGAGCAGTTTGTGCAGATGGCAACAGGAACAGCAGGTGAGTAGCACCACTCAGTGGAGAAAGCTGCGGCATGGCATTCTCATTCTGGTATGTGTTGTTTGGCATCTGGCTGGCAGGTGCTAGCAGAGATGCCATCTGCTAGTAGCTGTTGTTGCTGCTCACTGAGCCTAAAAGATTCAGGTATATCAACTTGCCAGGATAAACTGCCATACTGTTCAAGCATTCTAACAGCAAGCAGTCCCAGACTGATCCCAAGGCCTGATCATCAGTAGGATTTATCAACAGGCAGAAGGCTGCTACTGCTGCTGCTGCTGCCGTTGCTGCTGCAACCACAACTGCTGGTCCACAGAGCAGAAGGACATCCTTGACTTCTACTCTGATCCCGCCACTGCTGCCCTGTACAAGCTGCACATCTGGGGACTCATCAGCAGGGTGAACCCACTCACAGGCCTGCAACCAAGACACGACCCAACAATATTCTCCTGGAACATTCTCAATGAACCAAGATGTCCAGGTAAGCTCCCCAAGGGTCTGTTACAGCCGCTGTAAGTATTGCGGCGGCCGCAATGATTGCTGCTAGTAACTAGTAGTAGGCAGTGACTGCCGCAGTACACTGGGTGTCTGGCCCAGATACATATTGTATGGCATCAAAGCTACTATGTTCAGCAATGTCTCAGACAGCAGTGCTCTGACGTGCAGCTATGCCGGCTTCAATCATTTCTGGGAGCTCCTCAAGGCACTTGCAAGTGCAATCAGTACTGTAGCTCATTGAGCAGACTGTGCTGTAGAAGGTTGGCATGTGCATGGCCCGTTGGACCTAACTTAGAGAGACAAGCATGGCGTGCATGGTGCTGCTGCTGCTGCTGCTGCTGTCTCCAAGTATTGCGGCAATACCCTTCAGCGAAAGGTATTGCCAAGGCAGCAGCAGCATGTATGTCGTGCTTGTACTCTTGAAGAGTAGAGCACACAAGCAACAAATGTGATTGAAACCACCTATCACAGTGTGTCACACTGCTGCAGTGCAGCCTGCTGAGCAGTACTACTGCTTGCAGCAAGCTCATGGATGTGTTTAACATCTCAGTACCAAGTTGGCTCTCCAAGATGGCAGAGTCTGTTATTGGTTGCAGGTTGCATGTCTTCTGATCAGCAGTTGACCCACCAGGCCTGGCTGTCTGACATGGCACAGTTTCTGAGGGCAGCTGACCCCCTTCACCTCATCAGTGCAGCCACTGAGGGCTTCTTCGTTGAGGACCACCACACGCTGCTGCACTTCTACAACCCAGGTAATTAGGCCCTTCTACAACCCAGGTACAAGGCCCTTACCAAGGGCCTTCAAGGCCCCGGAGACTCTGACAGTCTTAAGCGGATCAGCCTGGTCTCATGAGACTCCAAGTACAATTCATGCAGGCTGCATTGACCTGCGAAATGGTCAGTACTACTGAGTCAGTGACAGGTTGCCACTGCCATGATGTACCAGCCGATTGGCTTGCAAGGGCCCACACATGTCAGTGTGCTGTGGCAGAGTGGATTGATGTTATGGTCTGCATCCAGATTATGTCATGGCTGCTTACGGTGCCAGAATGCCGCCAGCAGCTATAACATAATTCGCACTCATGATCTGTCCAACTTGGCTCCTTATTGGCTCTGAGAGCTGCTCGTGACGCTGCTGGACGTGCTTTTCAATACTGAGATACTTACTTGCGGCAACAACACATCATCCTCAGGTCCTGGTGCTCAGTGTGATGGTGAAGACTGGTTCAAGATCAGCACCATTCCTGAGGTTGACTACACCACCATACACGTGTATGAGAGGCACATGGAACTGCTGCCACGGCCCAGTGGACATGACCTCAACTGGCCAAATTGGATATTCTGTGGCTGGGACTGCTATATCAACTGGTTCAAGAACTATGTGGGGGTGAGCAGTAGGGGTGGGGAGTACCCTCCTCCGAGCTCCTCAGTGAGGATCAAAGTTGACAAGCATAGTATAAGAATGTGTTCCAACCACTCTACATGCAGAGTGTACACAGCGTAGCTTGAGTGACCCACTGTGAACTCCTCATTCAGCTTTGTGCTCATGATCACCATGACCACTGATCATCACCAGTGGGCCATGCAATGTGACTAACGCCGGGCGTTACAGGAACCGTCAAATGCAGTGCTGCATGTCTCATACTATGCGACATGATGTGACACATTATGTGATACCTTAAGCAAGGGCTTCTGAAGCACGGTGCTGCCATGACTGCTGCAATGAATCATTGCTTCAAGCACAGTGCAACTCGGAGGCCCCAGGCAGTGCCTAGTTAAGAGTGCTACTGCTGCTGTTGCCAAAACATGGCATGTCATTGTGCAGTTACACTTGTTCCTTTCCCGTTCCGTGCTGAAGAAGCCTCTGGTGGTTGAGGAGTTTGGTCTCACCTACTTCAGGATGACGCTGCCACAGCAGAGGGTCCTCTTTAAGGTGGGCAGCTGCATAGTGTCAGCTATAAGCTTCACGCTGTGACAGTGCAGCAGGGCTGCTGTACCCCAGGTAGCAGTGACTAGCAGTGACTATTTGTCAATTATCTGCTATGAAGTAATCTGCAACTAAGTTGCCTAGCCTAGAGGTATCTCAGATACCGGGTTATCCTGTCAAACAAGCCTTGCATTGCCAAAGGCAAGTTGCCTCAGAGTGACTGCCCGCAAAGTAACTCTGGAAATGCCAAGACCAAGGGGTGGTGAGACCACTCAGCCGGATCCTCCCAGTATGTGGCTGCATAGCCTATGCAGGCTGTCGCACAGTGCGCACAACACTTTTCTTGAAAAGAGCCAATACTATCCAACAGCTGCGGCTGCTCCGCTTAGCATGCTGTCAATGCTGTCTTCATGGCTGCCGCTGCTGCTGCCGTCGAGTTGTTCGCAGGTCTTGCTGGACATGCTGACAGAGTCTGCCCAGTCTGGTGGCAGCCTGGCTGGTGCACTTTTTTGGAATGCAGCACGCAACGACTCTGTTGATTCTGACGGTTATAACATCCAGATTGACCGGCCTTCTTACACACTGCCAGCATCAGCTATCACAGCACCAAAAGACCTTCCAAGCACAGTGATGTCTGCAGATTTAGCCAAACAGATGACGGACAATATAACAAATACTGACAGCGCTGATGTGGTTTTTACTAGTCAGGGAGCTCCAGCTGCTTTGGCTTTGCAAATGACTGCAGTATTCCTGCCGCAGGCTGTGGTACCAGCAGGTACTGCAGCGCCGCATGGGGTGGATGTGCCATCACGCGGCACTGCTGCAGGGCCTGCTGACAGTAATGCTGATGTGGCGAATCCTGTGGAAGGGCTCCCTGCTGTCCGCGCAGCAGCAGAGGCAACCGCAGGCCCTGTGCGAATAACACCAGTAGTAACAGTGTCTGCGGAAACAGAGCCAATCAGTGGCACACCAGTGATAACAATCCCTCCCAGAACCGAAACAGCCACCAACAAGTCAGTGGGTGGGACTCTAAGTAGTAGCTCTGGCCCAGAGCTGAGTGCTGCACTGCCTCAGGCAGTCAATGCTCAAGACGCTGTTGCAACAGCAATGAGCAGTTCTGGCCCTCCAGCTTCAAGCAGACCAGCTTCAAGCAGACCAGATTTTACAAGCTCCCAAGAGGCAATTTCCACATCTGCCATAGGTCGGAGACTGCAGAAGAACACAATCACTGCAATGGCACGGCACCGACAGCAAACACAGTCCAGCGCACCACTGGCAGCGGTCCGACCGAGTGTAGCACTTTTGACAGGAAAGAACGAAGGCATCAGCGACAGCACTGGACGGCGAAGGTTGCTGGTCGTGCAAGACCATCTGGATGCATTCAGACGGGCTGGATGGCGTGCAGCATGTGCCGACCAAGCCTCCAAAACCTGGCGTCCATACAAGTTGTTCAACATAACTGACACTGTCAGTAACAACCCCATGTATGATCAGCTGCTGGCTGGTGGCAACGTTGTGGGAGTCATAAGTGAGGCAACAGTCAAGCTGCATCAGCAAGCTCAGCCCACTAGTGGGGGTCAGGCTGCCCAACCACATGATGTGCCATCAGCTGGTAGGAGGTAGATGCATGCCTTGCAATCGGAGTCACAGGCCCTGTGCCATGTTGGCAAGTGTACTATCAGCCTGATAAAGTTTCACCTTCCAGATGCACCTCAGGCTGAGGCTGGCTCTAACATTTGTTGAAAGATTTGCCTGGCAGGAACGCCAGGGTGCGCAGTGACCGTTGATAATTAGAGGCGCTAGGCACCAACGGCCCTGGTCTTGAACACAATATAAGAGCTGCCTTCGTAATGTGGCTTCTTGCCTGAGGAATGTCCTCATGAGGCCTCACGGGGATCACTGTGAGGCTGGGCCAGTGTGACTGATCGTTACTTACATGCCTAGTAGGTATTGCCAATGCCATGCAGGCTGTAGTCACTCAATCTTGCGGGGCCGCAGCGTCTTCTGTGTAATCCAGTCCATTGGAATTGCAGGCAATGGGGAAGCAGCTCCGTAAGACTTCACTAGCCAGCCACAGTGCTGTGTACAATTGTATACACTTGTACACTTGTACAAGTGCTGTACAGTGTGAAGGCTTCACCTGCTCAATGAACGCCAGTACTGGAGGCAAACGCCTGTCTTGATTATAAGGATCACTAAGAGGGTGGTGATAGGGAACAGAGTGGGCCCGGGGTCGGGGCTGGAAAACTTCCCTTCCATCTTCTCAGACAGCTGAGCTGCGGGCAGGGAGGCTTAATAATGCGAGGCGCTATCAGGCTCAACCATACATCATGTACGTTTGATTGTAAGCTTAAAAGGTGTTCGCTTGCTTATGTAGCACGTGGCCTGAGATTGTTTCAATCCGCGGGGATTCCCAGCTTCAGCTGCCATGGCCAGGCCTAGGTAACAGCTTGCCTTCCTTGAGCGCCACATATACAGTACTAAGCATACTCCTCCAGAACGAAGGCTGCTTTGACGTTTACGAGACAGTTCTCAAGGCTATTTGGGCGCGGGGCACGGGGCTGTGTTGGGTGCTTTCGGCAAGGTGAGCGTAAAAAGTATCAGTAAACATTATCAAACAGTAATGTACAATTATTTGAGCTTGCTGTGTATGCTTCGTAGCATGCTGCGGTGCCTTGGGTGTTGCAGGCTGCCGCACAGAGAGGTGTTGCAGACCTGCCAAGCCGCTTGGCAGTAAACATGTAGTACATATTGTAGTACACGTGCAAGTTGGCCACCGACTGCAACATCTTGTCGCTGCTTGCAGGTGCTACGGTACTTCAGAGTGCTTACTTCATATGTAATACAGCTTCATAATACACGTGTGCACACGCATATTTGGAGCATTGGTGCATTGTGCTGAGAAAAATCTATCACTGCAGATTTAGTATTGACAGGGGTAATGGCAAGAAAAGCCGCTAGCCAGAAAAAGGGTAAAGCTGCCGCAGCGGCCTTGCAACAGGCCCCAGAAATCACAAGTCCTGAGGCTGCAAACAATGACAAGCCCTGTGCCGCAAAGAAGGGTAAAGCAGGGAAGGGCCATGTTGTGAAGCCTGAGAAAACCGTAGCTGCAGAACAAGGTAGCCCCAGCGTGCAGAAGGCTGCAGCTTCAGACAACGCAAAAGAAGCCACGGACGTCACAGGAAGTGTTGCTGGCAGAAATGCCACAGCAGCTTGCAAAGCAGTGAGCAAGCCCAGCAAAGAGACCAGCAGGCAAACCACAGACAAAGTAAGGGCAGCTGAGCCTCAGGTGCAGCCTGCAGCTGGTGCTAGCCAGACACACGATGGTGGGCCACCTGCAGGTGCAGCAAAATCCCAGGCCAACTTGAAGGCAGCTGCATTGGACATACTCACAGCAGTAGCACCAAAGCATGCCAAGGACGTC
Organism: Coelastrella sp. MACC-549; assembly: GCA_018290735.1. NCBI lineage: Eukaryota > Viridiplantae > Chlorophyta > Chlorophyceae > Sphaeropleales > Scenedesmaceae > Coelastrella > Coelastrella sp. MACC-549. The sequence goes on from JABEVS010000447.1 coordinate 38,380, forward strand.
ACAGAGTATGTTGCTGGCACACTGTGTTTGGCAAAGACCACAGCAGCTCGCAAAGGAGAGCCAGTGAGCAAGCCCGGCAAAGAGGCTACCAGGCAAATCACAGACACAGTGAAGGCAGCTGAGCATGAGGTGCAGCCTGCAGCTGGTGCTAGACAGACACACATTGGTGGGCCACCTGCAGTTGCAGAAAAATCTCAGGTCAAGGCAGCTGCATCGGACACACTCACAGCAGCAGCACCAGAGCGTGCTGCTGTCACCGTGACCATTGCAAGCTGGAACGTCAAGCACTTCACATTCAGTCCAGGCAAGCAGGCGCATACCAAGAAGATGGACAACTTGACAGAATCGATCCTGCAGAGTGGTGCTAGTATTGTCGTCCTGCAAGAGGTGAGCTGCATCACAGGCGCCCTGTAGGATGCTGCCAACACACATGAGTGACTCATTTAGTGGCGTTACCCGCCCACATTGACAATATATGCTATGATGTTTGAACCTTTACCGTCACTCTGTTATGCAGGTTGACAATGAAAAAGCTGTCCAAATGCTGTGCTCAAAGTTGAGCACATCAGACACTGAAGGGGGCCACAAAGGTACATTACCTCTACTTTGAACTTCAAAGTAGAGTTCAAAGTTTGAACAGTGGCACTGCACAATGTATGATTGCCGTGCAAGGCGGCCTGGTGTCGCATGATCATATGGCAGATTATACTCAATAACTGCCAGTGAGTCTTCCCTGGCGGAACCCTCACAGCCTCTATCTATTGTGGTAGAGCTAGATAGCTGATCCTTTGAACAATCAGCTGCAACCTCCTGCATGCTTCTGCAGGCTGGTGTTACGCAGTGTCTGGCCAACTTGCCAACAGCTATGGCGAGATGGCTGCCTTTATTTGGCGACATGGCGGCAAAGTGCGGCTAGTGGGTGTGAAAGAAGCAACAGTCAATGCAGTCAAGGAGTCCATCAACCTCAACAACACCGAAGCATTTGGGATCCTGAAAGGCAGCAGTTCCATCGAGGGTGGTTTGAAGCATGCAGTGTACTTTGGCAAGTTCAGTATTTACGCTAGCATGCGCGAACGCGGACGCGTGGCTGAGTTATGGCTGTACACAGTACACATTGATCAGCAGAACATAGCCTACGAGATCAACAGTAAGCTGCCACAGCTGGTAAATGCACTGCAAGACACGGATGACGGCAGCCGCAAGAATGTCAAGCAGCCAAGACTGAAAGCTGTTATTGGAGACTTCAACAGAGATGCAGGGAATTCAGACTTTGCCAGATTAGAAGAAGTATGCCACTTTTCCCCACTGCTGCCACCAAAAGTCCCTACAAATCTGCTGGGTAATCAGCAGTACGACAATGCATGGGTCCCTTGTGCCCAGCGGTCTGCTTGGAGCCAAGCACAAGTGCTGCCGCTGCCACCGCCAGTGAGTCAGCAGGCACAACAGTCACTGCGGGAGGCTTTCAATTGCTACTCAGACCACTGTCTTGTGCTCATGACTTGCACTGTCTGAGCAGTTTGGTCTGCATGCACTTTATGCTGCATGCACAGGTTGCCAACCTGGGATTGAGCCGCACACTGCAATCACTGGTAGTAAGCTGAGGAGCTCATGAGATTTAACCAGTTGGCATCAGTGTCTGCTAACAAATACTGCCAGTTTGGTGCAGCATATTAAACAACACTTTCATGCTTTATGTGCCGAATAACAGACAGCAGCGGTCTATTGGCATGCAGATTGATGAACATAGAGGTTTCAGTGTGGTTACTGCTATATAGCATGTATGCTGCAGCTCAGCTCAGCAGGCTATAGCCTACCAGCTCTTGCGCCAATCGGCGAGCATCGTAGGTAACTAGCTAGACTTATGGCTGGTGGACGCAGTGACCGGGATTGGAAGACTCCAGACCGACCAACACTGCAAACGTTGATTTGCACAAGGCAGAGTGCACTTTTTCTGTTTCAGCACGGTCACTGACACCTGCGTACATATGCTTCTCAAAGCCAGGTTGGGCCACCGTTTGGTTTGAAACGGTTTAAAACCCCTGGTCGAAGCTTGCTTAAGCAACCGGAGGCTGCGCCACGCGTTGACCCTAATTAGTTGACCCAGCCTGGCCTCGAATGCTACGCAACGCCGTGCGGCATACAGAACGAGCCTCATCATGCACGGTGTAGCAGTGCGCACCCGGTGTGGTGAACACTAAAGCTGCAGTTTACGCCATGTGGCTTCGTGAGGTTGCCAACCCTGGCACGGTGCCAGCCCGGCAGCGGCTGCCTTCAAGTTGTAAGTTACACGAGTGTATACACGGTTACGTAACCCGCCCGTTAGCGAGCCAAGTACAGGCTCATTGGGCATAGCACAGTATTTGATCACAGTAGGTATACATATACAGCAAGCTCATTTGAGCCAGTTGTTCAACAACCGGGACTGGTAGATGGCGGGTACTGCATGTCGCCCCATCGCCTCACCTACACTCAATCACCAGGCTGTAGTTTTAGCTGACCAAAACTCTAACACACCACATTCCAGTGACACGCCTTCAAGGCGTAGACGGGTTGCGAGACAACCACTGCACACACTAATTTCAAGCAGGGCAGTCTCAGACTGCCCGCCCTTATACCACATATTCAGCAGCCAACTTCAGAACATTCTGCAACACATTCTGCACCACATGCACATATAACATCATCAAGTCTTCATGAAGGAGCTGCACTGATCAGCGCTAACTTAGCACGGTGCACGTGAAAATACTGCTGTTTTGTGCTGCAGTGCCAAGTCCCTTTACACACCTGATCAATCCCAAAGCAGCAACATGTGGTGCAGACTGGAAAGCAGCAACCACAGGTGGTGCCGGACACTGAGGGTGGAGAACAAGGGTCCATGGTAGTCAATGAACTCAGCCATTTGCTGCATGAGCAGATTTATACCGTACATGATATAAGGTTTCAACATCCATGCTTCAGACATCACATCCCCTTCTGTTCAACCCCTCCCCCTGCAAGAGCACGTGCAGAGATGATAGTACCCATCTGTCATCAGATGCACAGAAAACTCAATCACTGACAGGGTCCTGCCAGAATTCAGAAATCACTTATCTTGTCATCTGCAGATGCAGCAAACCAGTCATGCCAATTCGGCGTCTGCCGATCCCCGTTGGCAGGTCAAAAAGTGGCCCAAAAATGGTCCAAAAAAAGTGAAGGAATGCTGAATGAGCAGGTCACGTGGGTGACTGCCAGCTGCTGCATATCCCAGCAGCAGCCGGACAGTCACAAAAAGTCTGAAGCTGCATGTGGTGTTCCATGGCTGTCATGTGCTCAACTCCCTCATGATGCAATTGCATGTCGTAGCTCTGGCAGCAACAAGTAGATATAGATCATGCAAAGCTGAAAGACCTAAAGGCTACACCACCGCCACCACCACTATTGCTGCTGCTGCTGCACCTGCTGCCCATATTCTGCGCTACTATCATATTGAGCTCCTGGAAGGGGCTGCTGTTGGGGTCATAGTAAAACCCTCGCAGCTGACCAGTGGCTCGGTTGAGTGCTATGTAGTAGAAACCTGCACGCATCGCAGTCACAACAGCCAGTGTGCATTCCTGGGAAGAGCTGCTGATACGTTCAGTTGGCCTGGTTGCTCTAGTTGATGGGCCAACAGTGCTAGCAGAATGTCGTGCTCTTGAGTGATGACGCAATGCCGCGGGAATCAGTGACAATTTGATATCACAGCTGGCTGATATGGCTCATGTGGCACGAGTCCAATGTCAAGATGCCAGCTCAAGCTCCTTGCCTGTGCAATCAAGTCATGCACCAGGCCGGGTCAGTGACATCTACCTGCTATGCTAAGCCCTGTATCCTGTTGGCCAGGTTCAGTGAAGAACTGCTCCTTCCAGCGCATGTAGATGACGGGGTGATGCTCCAACACGCCACAGCGGCCACTGTGCTGCACAATCAGCTTCCTGCAAGTCAAGAGGCAGCGGCAAGTACGGCCAAAGCACAGCACTGGGTGTTGATGCACTATTCTGCAAGTTGCAGACGTGACTTGGAGTGGGCGTGTGAATGGGTTTGCAAGGGGCAGCACTTGGTAACCACACGGTGTTGTTGTCAATACGCCAGTGGCTCTATGCAATGATAATGTTCAAGGCATTCTAGTAGCTACTTCCCAGGTACTTGTCAGCAACTCCATGTCAATCTGGATCAGCCATATTATGGAACGTGCTTAGGAGCCTACGGACAGCTTTCTCATGGCACTGCTGCATGACCAGCAGCTGAAACATGCCATGCATTATACAAAAGGGTTTGACCACAACAGGGATGTCCGTGCTGCTGACCTGAGCTGATCTGACCAGCCCTCAAACTTAGCCCAGTGCTGCATGTCTGCATCTTTGCTGGCTCCCCAGGCGTGTGTAAAGAATGTGTGGTTCACATCATCTATCACACAGCCCTCCCAGAATGTTTCAATGTGCTGTTCCATCCCAGGAACGTTGCTGGCCTGCATAATGCCTGATACATAGCCACGCGTCAGATCAACATCCTGCATGCGCATGATAGCACACACTATCAATGGAACAGGAGGCTTGTCACACTTCTTGTACCGCCGACAGAGTTTCAGTGTAGTCTGTGATGTCAGGTGGTGATAGCGGTGTGTTGTGACCGCTGCTGTCTGACAACCCATAGCAGACAGATGCTCTGGCATGCCGCTGAGCTGCAAGCTGGATGATGGTGCCACTGCCGCCGTGGAGCTGATTGCTGCCTGCTGCACAGGTACATCATCTTGAAAAGATCACCAATGCACACACTATCATGTCGCTGATGAGATCAAGATTGTTGCCAGACAGCAGACACAAGCTGGGTGAGGCTTTGCCCCAGTCACTCCCCCTACCTGGATCTGCACCCTGACCGTCCATTGCTCATCCCTGCGCCTCATCCCCAGCTGCGTCAACCTCTGACATCCTTCAAACACAACACCACGCTGCAAGAAGCTGCAGGGAGCTGGCTGCCTGCACTGATCAATGCAAAGCAGCGGCAACAACTCCCCAATGTCTGCTACTACTTGCCGCTGTTGCTGCTGAGGGGATGCTGCTAAGCGCCCTGCTGTCCTGCTGGCACGCTGCCATGCCCGCCTGATAGCTGGCATTGCTGGTCTGTTTGCTGCTGGTGCATCTCCGTGTGTGTCTGCATCCTGCATGTCTTCGTCTGCATCAGCTGTGTATTGCTGAATCTGAGCTCCCCATGGCAGCCGTGGTGATGGCAGGTCAAAGTGGCGCAGTAATGCTTGTGGCCTCCAGACGCCAGTACCTGTTGTGTGCTGATGCTCCTCATCATTGTCATCATCGAGCACATCATCATCTTCACCTGCCTCTGCACAACTCGATGAAACAAGCAACAGCAGATGGCATTGAAACATTGCTGAAGGGGGTGGCAGGAGCTGCCTTCATCTCAGCACTCTTGAGCTGCACGGTGGCCCAACATTATATTGCAGCCACCTTCAAGGCTAATAACAGACTTTGAATGTGCAGGACGGCACGTGTGTGCACACCTGACGAGTCGATCATGCCTGGTGGTGGTTCGTCGTCGCTATCTTCTTCATCTGCTTGCCATACTAGTGGTGGCACTGCAGCTGCTAGCACCGTGGCTTCTGCAACTGGCGCCGGTGGCATAATAGGAGAAGCACTGGCTCGGCCTGCAATGGCTCCAGCAGCTGCTAAAGTGGCTGTAGCAGCTGCTGGCGTGGGCTGTGCAAAAGCTAAGTCTAGAATGAGGGGAGAGGGGCCCTGCAAAGGGCATGGGTCATCTGCAGCTGCTGCCTCCATCCGCTGGTTGCTAAGTGCCCCCTCCGCATTGAGTGTCGCACGTGCTGCACTTGCAACTCGACGGGACCTCAGGCTGCGCTGATACTGCAAGCATGGCACGAGAATTGGCGACAAGGTGATAGCTCCAAGGCAGTACCGCTTGGCCAGCGACTTATGTGGGGCCCCATGGGCTGACAATCAGGGCAGTAAAACAAACTTATCGCACATAATTATGAGCCTACGCATCCCTAGCCTTGCTGTAGAGCTTATGAGAGTCAAGCAACGTCAACCTGAGATGCGCTGCATGTGGTCCAACGCAGTGTGCTTTTGAAGTAGCACTGCAATGATCGCAATTGGTTGCCGCTATAGCTCAACGTTGAGGCTGCACTTGTCAACCTGCTGAGCTGGGCGATGCACTCACGAGGAGACGAAGCTCTCTGAGAAACTGTGCCTGCGTGTTGTCCATATCGGAATGCCAGGGCCTTCTATTATCCCTGCTTAGATTTGCCCCCACCATAGGCCTGTGTTGATTGTGGTGCCAACAACCGACGTTGACAGGCATGCCGGTCAAGTGTTCAATGTTCTCAGCACACTTTGTCCTTAAAGTGCACAGCAGGGTAAATAATATGTGGTCTCAAGTTGTAAGTTACACGAGTGTAACCCGCAAGCGCGCTCTCAAGGCGCAGCAGCTCCCAGTAGGCACCCCAGAAGAAGTAGGAATACAGCAGCACCCCAGGCCGGGGGCAGATATGGAACAGATTGTCTGCTGCCAGTGCAGCTTGCTGCACTCTGGGTCCCATGGTAGGAGGCAACGCAGATCAGAAATTGCGCAATGAAATTGTATACTAACCTGTTGCGTTTCCGTCTCCCTGATACATGTCATGGTTGCTCGGGGCCAGGCTGCCAGAGGGTACAGTGTATGATCTTTGCAGAACCCAATGCATTACATGCATGTGGGGATGGAGTTCCACTTGCAATGGAAAGTAGTATCTCAGCTGGCTGCAGCAGCAGCAGCTAACACTGTGGCCATCCTTACCCAACAACTAGAAGCAGAGTCCTGTTATGAGAATAGAAGTGCTGACTGTGGCCTGAAAAAACTGCCATGCAAGTCAGATCTCTGCAGTTCAGGGCCCTATGGACATCATTGCCCCTTCTTTGTGTCTACGACCGCTGCTGCTTTTTTGGCTGCTGCTGCTGCTTCCTGCTCTTTGACATGGTCTTCCGTAAAATGCCACACCTGCGCAACACAGACTCAGCAGCAGTGTGTGCCTTGCTTAGTGAACTACATCACGACCTCACAAAGGCACGACAAGACCACCTAAGAAGCTGTCACTATGACAAACGACCGTCCACTCACTGTCCAGAAACGGTCCACAGCTATTCAAGCAGACACCCACAGCAATCTGCTGTGGATGCCACTTCTGTCATGTAAAGTGTTTAAGCGTGTTTATTGCATACTGTACACTCACTCTCAAGCACCCCTGCAGCAGCAGACAGCCGTCACCAGGCCCATGAGGTGCTCTATAGTAAGAGCAGTTGCAAAGCAGTCAGGCTCTGTATAGCTGCAAATGAGAGCTCACTTATATTGCATAGTTGATGTCTTAGTAGTTTATGATGCTTGTAAGACCAAATGAGCGCTGAGAAGGCAGACCAACAGCGGCACAGATGCTGCACTCGTCAGCTTCATAGCAGGAAGTATCATAGTTGTAGTCTTGCGGATTTTGCGGTGCGCACCACAAGTTGAGTGTTGAGCTCCCTGCTGGTCGAACGATTGTCCGCAAACTGCTCAGGTTTGCTCACAAGCAGCTGCGAGCGATGCAATTCATAGCAGTAGAGGGCATGGGATGGATTATACTGATTAAGTAAGGCTGTTCAGCGCCTTGCTGGTGACCGCTGACTGTTGCAGCTGGCTGTGGGCTAAGCAGCTGCAGAAGACAAGGTGAGCATCACATGAGCCACAGCAGGGATGTTCAACACCTCAATTGTATCTGACATCGTGCCTGAGGCCATCCCAAAGTGACTCAGCAGGCATGCGACGTGGCCTGATCAACATGTACAGCAGCAGGCACCCCAGCCCCACTTGGACTTGCAAGCCTGAAGGGCATGTGCAGTGTCCGTCTGACCGTTCCTCGGTGATATGCAACCTCTTTGCCGCAGCAACTGTCACCAGCAGTCTCCGGTGCTTCTGATGGCCATACTGCTTGGATCTGTGTGCAGGTGCACTTCTATCAGGCCGTTCTGGATGTACATTGCAAGCGCCGAAGAAGGAGGTGCAGCTGGTTCCTCAGCGTAGGTGGATCATGACAGCCTCCTAAAAGTCACATAGCCAGGTCGTGGCAACGCTTGCGCTCGATCACAACTGCTGTGTGTGATTGCGGGCAAGTAGGTGTACAAGCGTGAGAACAGGTACGAAAGCATCGACTCGCAAAGCCATTGCAAGTGAACATCATCAGCCCCCATCTGACATGTGTGTAGTGCTGTAGTGCATAGTCATGTGTAATGACAAGTTACGACGATGTTGCCCTTACTCCCTTGGATGGTGCGACGATTGAGCCATTACAGGAGATGCCGGCGCTGGGTATATTGAATGGTAGGGCAGGTGATGCAGTCTGGGGATAGAAGGGCACCACGTGGTGCACCTGCTGACTTGCTACCGCATACATGGCCACAACTTTGCAGATCTGGCCCATGCCACTAGACGTCATCCTGCAAGTAGGCAGATTGATTCTGGCATGCCCGCTGCTATCATCACTGGTAGCATACTTGTCAAACACGGCCGTGTACTGCACTGCACGGCTGTGTTTGACAAGTATGCTACCAGTGATGATGGCAGCGGGCATGCCAGAATCAATCTGCCTACTCGACGGGTGCCACCCGTCAATTGACATTGAGTTGCAACTCGCACATGGGCTCCAGATGTTCTGTCCTGCAGTTGCAAGTTGCCGAAGGTACATGATGATTGACATTGCCCCAGCAACAAGCATACTCTATGGGTGCATTCTTATGTTTATCTCATACACACAACACCACATGATGGCATGGAACTGTCACAACAACAGCTGTAGATGACAAGGGCATACTGTAAATACAGCAACAATAATTGTTGGACCCACTCGATTGTAAAGTCAACTCACATCTCCAGACGCTCCTTGTGCCAAAAGGATACATTGATCACGTGAAAACACAATCCTGGATTGTGTTTTTCACGTGATTGATGTATCCTTTTGGCACAAGGAGCGTCTTGAGGTGTGACCATTGCTTTCTTATGCTTGAGGTACTTGGGCATCGACAGTATGACCTCGCTGTAGGCATGTATAGAGAGAATCACCAGTGATTGAGTGAAGTCAACAGCTACAAAGACTGGTTCAGCATATGTGCTGCAGCGCATGGTTTAATAGGCAGTTCATAGTTCAGTTCTGACAGTTCTGGACAATAGACAACGTCCACTTGTGAAAACCTGACACACGGTGTGTGTTACAATGTGCCAACTTACTAATCATATGCATGAGCTTGAGCCAGCTCAAACATTCCCATCTTTCCCAAAGATGGGAATGTTTGAGCTGGCTCAAGCTCACCTAGTAGGTCTTTTGCTTGTACAAACGTGACATGTGGCATATGCTCAAGTACATGTGCCATATGCTCAAGTGCAAGTGCCATATGCTAGCGCCTCAGATGTAACAAACCACCCTCGTGGCATATGCTTGCACAAGTGGCATATGCTCAGGACGTACCTCCGATGGCAAGATCTTCCTTGTGGGGTCGATGTTTGCTGCTTGCAGCTCTGCAAAGAGGCGGTATGGTAGCTTGGATACTTTGCAGGGTTTATGGACATATAATGGTTAGCCGGTACCTGTCAGTGATGAGTTTAAGTACCTGGGTGTTGTCCTACACTCCACTAAGGGTGTCTCAGCTGCTGTTCCAACATTGGCTGCTGCTGGTAAAAGAGCCATGTGGGCCATGCTGCAGCGAATTGGTAGGCTGGATATACAGAGCCTCCAACAGAAATGTCACTTGTTTGATATCCTGGTTTCACCGATTTTGTGCTATTGCTCTGGGGTTTGGGGCCCGGAGGTCCTTGGCTCTGCTGTGGGGTCTGATGGCATGTTGAATACCGAGTTGCAGCGCGTGCAGTTTCTGTTCTTGCGTTGTATTGCTGGTGGTGTGCGGAAGTCCACTCCTAGGCTGCTGTTGCTTAGGGAGTTTGGGTGTACGCCGCTGGTTAGGTCCTGGTTATCCTCTGTGTGTGATTTATGGAACAGAGTTTGTGCAGCAGGTCGTGAGAGCTTGTTATATCAATGCATGCTTGACAACTGGGATATGCGCACTGACTTTTCTAATGGTGTCAAGGTGTGGTGTTTCCAATTCCTCAAAGTCAAGACTAAGATTACAGCGCATTGGCTTCGACACTGGTAGTTTGCTGTCGGCTACCGGGGCTGCTAGGACCCTGCAACAAATTGGCATTGATTCTGTGTTGTCACTTTTTGATTCTTGGTTCTTTCAAAAGTGGTCTAATCTGCCGCCTGACCCTCGCTCTGCTTCTTCTGAACAAGTGTTATATGCTGTGTATGATAAATGGTTTTCGCCTGTGCGTATGTCTGAGTTGGAAGGCGATGACAGGTATAAAACATGCCCTTTGCATATACAACGGACAGCAGGTATCAATGCAGCACACATGTCGTCTCTGTTACGTTTTAGGTTGGGTGCACATGACCTCCCTGTTGCCACAGGTAGGTGGTCTACTGATGCTGACACATGACAACGTTTGCCCAGACACTTGCGCCACTGTCAACACTGTGCTTCAGGTTCTGTTGGGGATGAGTTTCATACATATGAAAAAAATCATATGATTTTTGAGTGTGAGTGGTACAATCAAGTGCGGTCCCGTTTTCCCCGGTTGTTTGAGCAGTTTGGTGGCCATGACACCTTGCATCACTCTATCACTACAACTGGTCTTCATATGGCACGTTTCATGGGTCAAGATAAGCGTCTTGTGGCTGCATTTGTTCATTTGTGCTGGTTGTTGCGTTGCAATCCATATACACCTATGCATGTTTTTCATAATCTTTCTGAGTCTGAGTTGGAGATTGAGTCTGATGATCTTCTGCAAGTTGAACTTGCGGATATGCAACCGGATTGAATCTGGTTTCTGTTTCTTTTTGGTGTGCCCCCATGAGCCATCAGTTGGCTCCTTTCGGGTGGAAACCCTTGAGGTAACTTGTAGTAGTAGTAGTAGTAGCAATGGTTGCAGGTGTAAGCCCAAGTTCGACCTGCTTGCTGGGATGACTCTAGCTGGTGCCATCACCGGGTTTGTTCATTGGCGCCTGATTAAGAACATCAACCATGGTTTGCATCCATCGATGATGCGAGACCCTCTCGAGCTAGTAGCTCTAAAGCACCAGTTGCAATACAGTGTTTATTGACCATATGATGCGGCAGTAGATCAGGTATTACTAGCTGGTACTATAGCATGCCTCAGTGACGCGCCTGCTAGAGTAGCTAGGCAGATTAGGTCGGCACTGCCTGTGCAGTGACTCAACAAGTGAGCAGCAGCTCTGCTGCATTGCTCTGCATGGGCTGAAAAACAAGTCCTACAGCTGACGCAGCATATCATGTCTACAGTCGATATATGTAGCGCTTTCAGCTTTTCTGCCATTTGACTAGACTAAGTGTATCAGTCGAGTTGCTGTGGCAAGTTACGCCACGCATATGTAACACTGCTGCTGCTGCGGCAGTGCATCAGCAGATTGCCACCTGGTTTATTCCAGGTTTGCCTGTATTTGGCTATTGTGTGTCTTTGGTCGATTATTGCCTTGCATCTTGCTATGCCACGTCAGTCTGTCACTCAAGTTTCACGTGAGTTCCATATTGCGTATCGCAGCTTAATGCTCGAGCAAGCGACATTGCGCCTGTTCTTGGATTCTTTGGTTTGCTAGTCTCTTTGGAAGTATAAATCAGCAGCTTTACGACAGCAAAGTTGCCTGGCGTTAGCTTTTGAAGCACTCAAGCCGCCCAACGCCCATTCGAGCCTTCCACCGAGCGATACCAAGACCACCAAGGACATCTTTAGCTTACCTGCAAAGAGTACTGCATTATTGGTCAAGCAAAGACCAAGATGGCTGCACCACAGTAAGCTTGTCTTTCTTAGCTGTGATCCAAGTACTCAATAGCCGTAGTCTGCACTACATTCCGCCTGCGCCTTCAAATCCAAGAACCCAAATTGTGATAGAGATTCCTGTGCATATGTCAGGCACTTGCATGTGCACATAGAGCCTCTACTCCCAATTTCCAACTGTCAAGCCACAGGCAGTTGTTCTAGCTCATTGACGACAGCCCAACCAGCAATAGCTTCTGCTGGCGTCGTCAACATCATCCAAAAGGCAAACGCGCTCCAGAGCGCAAGGGCCTGCACTTTCTCTCGGCTTAGGAGAGGGATCCCAACTTTCTGAGTCTCAGCTCAGAAGGTCATCAAGAGCTACAGCAGCTGCAGCCAGAGCAGCAGCTCTTGGGTACCAGCCACCGGTACCTTCACTAGCAGCACCCCCTATCTACCCAGCAGCACTACAACAGCCTTTTGGTGTGCCTCACGGCTTCGACCCGGACCTAGATCAGCCGGAAGACCCACTACCATCAATCCCAGAAGGGCTAAACCCTGGTGCTGCTGGCGATAATGAGCTTAGTAACCCTGCTAGCCCATATAATAGCCCACAAGGTGGATTTTACACACCACGTGGACACAGCTCACCTGATAGTGATAACTCTGGCAACAACACCCCGCAATGGCCACCATCTACACCATTGGTGCCACAACAGTTGTTCCAGCAGTTTGTGAATAACCCACTGTTCGCAAACCTGGGCAGCAGTAGTGCCAGCAGCGGCTCCTGCTGTCAGCAACCCTGCAGCCTTGCTGATTGCATCCACAGCCAGTGCATCTTTCAATTACTTTTACGAAATAGATCTACTGATGGATCCATTTATGCTTAACAGTAGCTTTGGCAGCAGCAGCAAAGTAGTATTTTGTTGGGATGGGATGCAGCGGGGTGAGGGATACGACCAGGGCAAAGCGGCTATTCTCCAATTGGATAGCATGCAAAAGGCCCGGATCCCATCCTCCGATGTGACCAAGCAGTGGAATATTGCTGACCGCCTTGCACTCACTGTCAGCTGCATCGCTCCTGAGACAGATGGCTGGCTGGCCACTTCAGCATTTAAGAAGCACGCGTCTTAAGACTACATGGGCAGGACTGTGCTGAACCAGTATATGCCTTATGATGAGGCATACGAGCTCAGCAAGATCATTGCTGTCCCACTGCTGTCACATTCAACTGCACAAGCTGAACCCAGTGAAGTGACTGCTGACCGCGCTGTCTGGAGCGCATTGCTGGCTGCTTGAAGCTGTACTGGTGTGGGTGCCAGCAGCTGCAGCATGGCTGCTGCTTCAGCGATTGGTTTGTATTGCAGCTCCAGACGCTTGCGCAGTGCCTCTTCAGCTGGGCTTTGGCTGCAGCTGCTGTAGCTCTTGATGACCTTCTGAGCTGAGACTCAGAAAGTTGGGATCCCTCTCCTAAGCCGAGAGAGAGTGCAGGCCCTTGCGCTCTGGAGCGCGTTTGCCTTTTGGATGATGTTGACGACGCCAGCAGAAGCTACTGCTGGTTGGGCTGTCGTCAATGAGCTAGAACAACTGCCCGTGGCTTGACAGTTGGAAATTGGCAGTAGAGGCTCTATGTGCACATGCAAGTGCCTGACATATGCACAGGAATCTCTATCACAATTTGGGTTCTTGGATTTGAAGGCGCAGGCGGAATGTAGTGCAGACTACGGCTATCGAGTACTCGGATCACAGCTAAGAAAGACAAGCTTACTGTGGTGCAGCCATCTTGGTCTTTGCTTGACCAATAATGCAGTACTCTTTGCAGGTAAGCTAAAGATGTCCTTGACGCACCCGATTGTGTCGTCAGCCGATTTGTGTAGCGATCATAATCCTTATGCTTGCTTGCAGCGATGTAGCGATGCATGTGGCAGTTGTGCCACTTGGCGGACATGTTGTGTCCGATCTGCCTCTTGCTATTCCATGCTGCAAAGTATATATTCTGCCCGAGCACCTTGCCGCGGTGCTCGGTTTGCTCTCTCTGCTTGCAGCATATGCTTATAGCAGCATATTGTAACCGATCTACAGCAGCAATGTAGGCGCTGCAAGTACTCGGCCCAGGCGGCCTGGCCTGCAAGTCGAGAACTGCCAAGCAGTGGCAGTTGAGTGAATCACACCGAGCCAATATAGCATATGTCAGCGAGTAGCAGCGAGCTCAGGCTAGCACAGTAAAGATAAGCATATCTGCAGCTACGAGTCATCGCGAGCAAACTACTTCGCCGCATGCGCTTACAAAGCAAACCGAGCCCTACTGGAGATCAGCTACTTATATCTATTTGGGTGGTTGGTTGTTCAGTGTCCAGCTGCGCTGGTGCACAACGCAGCTGTTCGTTAGGGCGTGATCAGATGGAGCTTCATGGCACATGGCTATCTTGGGCAAGCAAGCAACCAAACTGGCACAATGGTGATTCAAGTCTGCTATTTTGAAGGGTATGGCAGCATACAACGGCATGTGGTGGT